>ONZH01013569.1:0-31750 GCA_900303285.1 Rhinella marina
GACGCAGTTGCCATCAAGGAGGCTGTTGGAATGTCCAGTGGGCAGGAGGAGGAGCAGAGTGAGGAAGTGGAAGAGGAGGTGGTGGATGACGAAATGACCGACCCCACTTGGCCAGGGGTGATGTCCAGCGGGGAAAGCAGTGCAGAGGTGGTGGTCTGCGCAGCACCGAAAAAGGCAGCAAGAGGCAGAGGGATGTCCACAGGCAGAGGGATGTCCACAGGCAGAGGGATGTCCACAGGCAGAGGGATGTCCACAGGCAGAGGACAGTCCAGACAGAGAAGTGAGGCCACAGCCAGCAGGGCCGAAGCTGTTCCCGGCAGCGTGCAGTCGCGCGAAGCTCCCCCATTGAGGCCTCGTACTTCTGTGGTGTGGAGATTTTTTAATGTTTGTGCGGATGACAAACTGAGCGCGGTTTGCACACTCTGCCACTCAAAACTGAGTAGGGGCTCTGAGAAGAGCAATCTGACCACCTCAGGCATGCGGCGTCACTTGGAAGTCAAGCACTGGGCTGAGTGGGAGAGAGCAAACGCTATACAACCTGCGCAAGGTCTTCCTGCCACTGCCTCTTCCCCTTTATTTTGTGCTGCCACTGCGGTCCAGACCTCCAGCCAGGACACCTCCACATCTGCCTCTGCCTTGGCTACTTTGGGGCCTTCTCCTTCAGCCTCCCCTTCCCCCGCATCTTCGCCTGCACCTTCACACTCCTCGTCCCATCAACTGTCCATCTCGCAGGCGTTCGACCGCAGGCGGAAGTACGCCTCGAGTCACCCCCAAGCCCAAGCCTTAAACTGCCACATCTCCAAACTGCTGGCCCTGGAGATGTTGCCGTTTAGGCTTGTGGAGACGCAGGCCTTCCGTGACCTGATGGCGGCTGCCGCACCTCGCTATTCCGTCCCCAGCCGCCACTACTTTTCCCGGAGTGCCGTCCCCGCCCTGCACCAGCACGTGTCGCGTAACATCAGGCGGGCCCTGAGGTACGCAGTCAGCGCAAAGGTCCACTTGACCACCGACTCGTGGACAAGCGCTTGTGGCCAGGGACGCTACATCTCTTTGACGGCACACTGGGTGAATGTAGTGGAAGCGGGGACGGGGTCGCAAACAGAGACGGCCTACCTACCACCCCCGCCCAAGATTGCCAGCATGGGTTCTGATAAACCCCCTCCTCCTCCTCCTCCTCCTCCTCTGCCTTAACATCGCCCTCAGCCGCTAGCTGGAAGCGTTGCAGCACTGGCGCGGGGAGACGTCAGCAGGCGGTGCTTAAGCTCATCAGCTTGGGCGACAGGAAGCACAGCGCCCCAGAGGTGAGGGACGCCATATTGCAGCAGACGGAGATGTGGCTGTCGCCGCTGCAGCTAGGACCAGGCATGGTCGTGTGCGATAACGGCCGTAACCTGGTGGCGGCTCTGGAGCTTGCCGAACTCAATCACGTACCATGCCTGGCCCACGTTTTTAATCTGGTAGTCCAAAAATTTCTAAAGACTTACCCCAACCTGGCAGAGCTACTGGTGAAAGTGCGGCGCTTGTGCGCTCACTTTCGGAAGTCAACTGTAGCTGCTGCTAGCTTAAAAAAACTCCAGCAACGCCTCCATTTGCCTGAACATCGGCTGTTGTGCGACCTGCCGACTCGCTGGAATTCCACCTATTCCATGTTGGCCAGGGTGTGTGAGCAGCAGAGAGCATTGATGGAGTACCAGATTATGAATCCACGCGTGCCTCCAACTCAGCTCCCTCAGTTTGCCAACCACGAGTGGCCATGGATGGCAGACATATGCGATGTACTGCGTATCTTTGAGGAGTCCACCAAGAAGGTCAGCAGCGAGGACGCTATAGTGAGCGTAACCATCCCGCTCCTATGCGTCCTTAAAGAATCGCTCATCGCAATAAGGGAGAACGCATTGCACGCAGAGGAGACGGGGGTAGGAGGAGACGCAACGGAGCTACACAGTCAGACCACACTTTTGTCTGCTTCTCGGTGGCAGTTGCAGGAGGAGGATGAGGAGGAGGAGGACGACGTGGAGGTGGCTGTGGAAGAGGAGGAGGATGCTGGCGGCGAGGGTAGCAGTCAGGCTGTGTGCGTCCATTGGTTCAGCGCGGATGGGGCGGAGAGGAGGCGGAAGAGGAAGAGGAGGAAATGGCAAGTGATCCTTCTGGTGGGGGCAGTGACGTCATGCCTATTCAGAGTCTGGCACACATGGCTGACTTCATGCTGGGCTGCTTTTCCCGGGACACACGTGTTGTCCGGATAGTGGAGAACAAACTGTACTGGGTCTTCGCATTCCTGGACCCCCGGTATAAAGATAACGTCTCCTCTTTTATTCCGGTAGAGGAGAGGACGAATCGATTGCTGGAATACCAGAGGGAACTCGTGCAGAACATGATGGAGATTTTCCCACCCACCATCGCTGGCGGCAGAGAGGAGAGGGTCTCCCAGAGTCCCACAACATCGATCAGGCCCACAGCCACCAGGGGAACACTCTCCAAGGTGTGGGACACGTTCATGGCACCCCCTCGTGCAACTTCCATCACTGCGGGGCCCGCTATCAGCAGGAGGGACAAGTATCGGCGGATGTTGCGGGAGTACCTGGCAGACCGTACCCCTGTCCTCCCCGATCCCTCGGCGTCCTACACTTACTGGGTCTCCAAGTTGGACACGTGGCTGGAACTGTCCCTGTACGCCTTTGGAGGTGCTTGCCTGCCCTGCCGCCAGCGTGCTATCAGAAAGGGTGTTCAGCGCAGCCGGGGGCATTATAACCGATAAGCGCAGCCGCCTGTCAACCGACAGTGCCGACAGGCTGACGCTAATCAAAATGAACAGCAAGTGGATTGACCCGGACTTTGCTTCTCCAACAGTGGAAAGCAGCCAAAAGTGAAGTGCCATCTGTATGAAGTGCCATTTCCTCCTCCACCTCCTCCTCCTCCTCCTTTACCGCCTTAGAATTGCTCCGTAAAAAAAAAAAATATATATTTATGGCTCACCTCTTGGGCCTACAAACAATTTTTAAGAGGTCTCACCTCTTGGGCCTCCACATAATTTTAAGAGGTCTCACCTCTTGGGCCTCCACATAATTTTTAAGAGGTCTCACCTCTTGGGCCTCCACATAATTTTTAAGAGGTCTCACCTCTTGGGCCTCCAAACAATTTTTCTCATGCCTCACCTCTTGGGCCTACAAACAATTTTTAAGAGGTTTCACCTCTTGGGCCTCCACATAATTTTTAAGAGGTTTCACCTCTTGGGCCGCCACATAATTTTTAAGAGGTCTCACCTCTTGGGCCTACAAACAATTTTTAAGAGGTCTCACCTCTTGGGCCTACAAACAATTTTTAAGAGGTCTCACCTCTTTGGCCTCCACATAATTTTTAAGAGGTCTCACCTCTTGGGCCTACAAACAATTTTTCTCATGCCTCACCTCTTCGGCCTACAAACAATTTTTAAGAGGTCTCACCTCTTGGGCCTACAAACAATTTTTATTATGGCTCACCTCTTGGGCCTTAATACAATTGTTAAGAGGTCTCACCTCTTGGGCCTACAAACAATTTTTAAGAGGTCTCACCTCTTGGACCTACAAACAATTTTTATTATGGCTCACCTCTTGGGCCTTAATACAATTTTTAAGAGGTCTCACCTCTTTGGCCTCCACTTAATTTTTTCGAGGGCTCACCTCTTGGGCCTCCACATAATTTTTTCGAGGGCTCACCTCTTGGGCCTCCATATAATTTTTTCGAGGGCTCACCTCAAGCTAACTTTGCGCACTCATTAAAATATTTTCACAACAAGGACCTAAGAGCCCTCGATGGGAGAGCTTTGTGTGGGGGCCTGTTATAGGGAAGAGATGCGGCCCTGCGGGCTCTAGCCTGCCTTCTCCATGAGCCTCTGGCCAGCCCACGGCCTCTTCCTGCCTTTTGCGGTCCTACGCATCCCTCAACATCCCCACTGCTTTACCTGCTAGACATGACACTGGGCCAGGTTGGGTCACTGACTTCGTCATACTCAACCACCTCCTCTTACACTGCCTCACTTTGCTCCAACAGCCTCCCTTGCTGGCAACTGTGTCTCATCATCGTCCCTAATCATTTTACACTTTAGTGCCCGTTCCACACCACCATCAGCTAGAGATGGAGCTTGCTCCAGTGTTTGGGCATCAGAACAAACAAAATCCTCAGATAGCTCCTGCGATTCTTGCATGGGTGGGAACACTGGGTTGATAACATTGGGCAGGGTGGGAGGAAGGAGGGTCAGAGTGAGGTCCCTGCAGTTTCTGCAGGCTATCGACGAGACTGGACTTTGTGGACTTGACTGAGTGGTGGACAGATTTAAAAGGAGAATCTAGAAGGAGAAGGAGGGGTTTGCCGAGCTGTCTGTAAGGGTTGCGGAAATCCAGACAGAACCAAGGCCCAAAACTTGGGTGGGGGTAGCAGGTTTGCCCGTCCCCGCCTCCACAACATTCACCCAGTGTGCCGTCAGGGAGATGTAGCATCCCCGGCCTCAAACCAAAGTGTTGGTGGTCAAATGGCCTTTTGCAGTAACCGTGTTACTCGGTCGTGGATGATGTTTTGGGACATGTGCCTTGGCAAGGCAGGGATGGCACAGAGGGAAAAATAGTGATGGCTTGATTGCTTTCCCCCTTGCCTATGCCATCTGTGGTTGTCATAGGCAACGTGATTTTAAGGGGTGCAGAATTTTATCTTCTTTTTTGTCTAGTTTGGCTTGGGGTCCATGGCAATGTAGAGGAAAGAAGGTTTCCTTGTATGGTCTCACTTTACAGAGAGGTTACATTGTCTTTGGAGTGTATTGTTGAGAGGCTGTGATAGTGGCGTAATAGTGCGACTTGGGCGCGTTATATGCACCCAGACATGCTTCCCCTGCTGTCCCAGTTGCATTCCAGCAGTGTTGGCATCCTTTTCTGAGGTTTCAGGGTGGACTTGGTGACCTCCAAGTGGTCGAATTGAGATTTCCAAGTGGCGAGCATTTTTTTCCCATAGACTTTAATGGGATTCGATATTCGGTCGAATAGTCGAATTTCGCGGTCTATTCGAATCGAATTTCGATCTTTCGAATATTTCACTACTTGCTCATCTCTAATTATAATGAGGCAGCAGACAGGGATGTTAGGACTTAGGGTTTCTATCTCTGGAGAGTATTGCATACGGCACATTTATGTTACTTATGTCATCCATGTAGTTTATGTACTAAACTGTCTAAGCCTTCTTCCTTGCAACTTTGGAAGCGACCTTTGGGAACTGTGGAGATGTTATTCTTATTATTCTTATTCATCTTGTTCAGGTTGTTTTATGTTTTATTCATGACTTGACATGTATCCATACTTTGAAGCTGTATAACTTATATGGCACCGTCTGTACAACTCCATATTCATGTCATGATTATTATATTGTACTGTTCTGTTTTACTTTTGAAATTCTCAATAAAAACAGATTATACAAAAAAAAAAAAACTGGGGATTTCTAGTCATAGACAGGTCAAGTTAGTGGGGCCACTGGGTTATTCTCTGGGCAACTGGTTCATCAGTCCAACCCTGTGTAATGGAAAGTGGGTGTGGACCCACTGTGCCAACTAACCATGTTTTACTTTTGGCTAAACCAAAGGGCATTGTCCTGGCTGTTCCATGGTATTCACCCTTTAACCCCTGAAAAAGGGATGTGAACTTAACTGGAACCAACAGGCTGCTACCTCTTGGAGAAGTACTGGAGTAGTTGAAAGCTGGCCCACTGGAGTCAGAGACACCAGTGTGAAGTACCAAGGACACAGGCAAATGGTGTAGTCTGAACACAGTCCAAAGGGCAGGCTGACTATTTGCGAATTCCAGATAGCAATTCCAAGGTGGAGGCAGGCTGCAAAGAGCAGAATCGGTAGACAGGCAAGGTACAGTACAAGGGTAGTCAGACAAGAGATCACATCTTCGCTGTTTACAAGAGACATGAAATCTCAGACAAGAGGGTGGATGCACTGCCCAGCTAAGTAAGCAAGCTGATGAGCACCTTAGTCAGCAGCTAGACAAGGAGTAAAATGAAAAGATTAACTAGCAGCGCTGGAAAGAAGTTCACTGAGCATTAGTCCCAATACACACAGGGAGAGCGGAGAGATGCCCAAACCCAAACCAGGGTAGCATGTGTTGGTCCCATGCTCATATGTGCCCTGCTTTAAAAAATGATGTTTTAATATATGCAAAGGATCCTCTAGGAGCAACAGTACTTTGATAGAGCCAGGCATGATGACATTCTCAATCACAGTGGAGAGGGAGCGGCAGTTGCAGAGAGAGCAGAGCCTCTAGGTGTAACGGCAACGCCCCCATTGCTCCTAGAGGCTCATTTACATATATTAAAACATCATTTTTCTCATCAGTGTAGACACATATGAATATGGGACTAACACAGATGCATTCAGCTGCCAAGCACAAATGCAACAGATCAGCCATTTTCATAGGTAGAAAGCTCCAAGGGCCATGCAGCAACCATATGGTTCACTTCTACAATTCAGATACGCTTGATTTGGCTATAGTTGTTTTTACTTCCACAAGATAGATGGTGATAAATGTCTGATTGGTGGGGGTCTGTCCTCCAGGGCCCTCACCAATTATGAGAAAGGGGAACTTGCATCCTCCCATTTAATTTGAGTGGCAGTCGAGAATATGTACTGCTGCTCCAGTCATTTCTATGGGACTTGGTGAGCACGGTACTTGACACGGATAAAAACATATACTGGCAGCATGCATGCTCAGCCAGCACTCCATCCATACGGAGAGGATATAGGACCTCCATTCAAAGAGCTCTAAGCATCCACCGATCATATGCTTATTCCCTATCCTGTAGATCGGGGAACACTGTAAATCTTGGCACAACCCTTTTAAGTTTGGAGAGTGACAATTACTACAGTTAGTGTTTGATTTTTTTCCTTCAATAAATGAAATGATTATTTAAAATACCGTATAAACTTTTAAATAATGTAATTCTAAACCTAGTGATTTCACTGTGAAATTACATTCATAACTTATCTGCAAAATAGCACAGCAAAAAAGTTTATCATATCTATTGATATATAGAAGACTGTAGTTTTCTACATTGCCGCATTACATTTTATGGGATCTCTATGGCCTTAATCTGTGTGATCTGAGAGTTTTATTACAGCTTTTCTATTTCAGATTTGGGATTTGCTGCAGTGCTCGCAGAACTTTCTTGATTGTGTATATATTCTTTATCTGTATGAAGAGGCAAAGCAAAATAGGCTGAACGCTAGAACACCCTACCGTCAGGAAGATATCAAGACAGTTTTCTAGATTGTCTCATGGTGAAAAGTAAACACAATTAGGCACATTTATCTAATGGTTTACACGACCATGCAGGCATTAAAAAAAGCCACATTGTATGGTATATGCCATATTTGTGGCATCATTTGCAACTTTTCACTGGCAAGAAAAAGAAGGAGGTTTTAGCAGGAAAGGTGTGACCTTCCGCAGCCCGACTGATTTACTATATACTAGCAGTGGCTTGTAATGCAAGTCTTAGTGTATCTGCCCAAAAGTCCATGGTTCCAAACAGTAACTTCAGTTTATGACATAATGTTTCTCATTCTTCACTGTCTACATTGATATGAAAAGTCAGGTCAAATTGGTGAAATATAGTATGAATGACACATTGCTACTTGTAAACCATCAACAATCTGCAGATCTTTAATTCTTATTATGTGGTTGTCCCACAAAAAATATTCTACAATTTTTAAACCAGCACCTGAATCTGAACAGTTTTGTAATTGCATGTAATTACGAATGTAGTTGTCACATAAGGTAGGGAACAGTGCAGCCCTAAACTCCACCCGCACCACTCTCCCTACCTACTTAGACAATCCGCCCTAAATGGTATTCCACAACTGGTCTACGGTCCCTAACCTGGAAAAGTGCATGGGACCTACACTAGTGGAGAAAGAGAAGTCAGACAGGCAAGGTACGAACCAAAGAATAAATGTCAGAGTAAAAATGAGTCCAATAGCTGATAGGATCAATACCAGGAAGTCATGTCAGGAGTAAAATCAGCAGTCAAAGGTGAAGTCAGGAGTGGGTAAGCTGCCAGAAATCCTTAGGTACAAACATTAGAGCCAAACACGGTAGACCAATTACAGGCAACTATGGCCAACGGTTGCCTGTTTAAATGCCCCTCCTACAGGAAGCACATGACACCGGCACCAAGCCTAATTGGCCCAGTTTCCCTGCTCCCTGATGGCCCCAGCATCATCAGTGCTGATTGCCACAGTAACCGAACAATGCCACCATAGCAAGCAAGGAATTTCCTCAGAAGCGCAGGCAGGTAGCACGTGTACAGTCAATGAGTTATTCATTAAAATGTATCTATATAGCACCAACACCTATTAAGTAATTTCCTCATGTCTCTGTCCATCTCACTTAGGTGGTCCCAAGTGCTCAGTTCCATTCTTCAACTTCCGCTAGGCCTATCTTACATTATAAGCTTTTACAATTACAGGATGCAGCCTTTTTGTCAGCTTGAAATAAATCTAGCAGAGCATTTAGAGCCACTAATGGGGTACTTGCAAACTGTTTGTTGTTTAATGTTTGTCATCTTATTAAATGCCATTTATCGTGACTTGTGTAGTTGTGGATGGAAATGACACAGCCCCCTACAGGAAGGTCGTGTGCATCCTGGCTCCACCCCTAGATCAGTCTACTGTAGAGGAGTTCAGAGTTTACAGAGGAGGAGCATATGGGCATGCTCATGCTACAAAGCCCACCATTGCGATGGGTGGACTGCTAGGGAGCGGCACAGCTGAGCTGAACGGTGAGGTGGGGAGCAGACACCCCCTCAACCATCTGTGCTTCTGTGCCCGGGGTATGTTTCCTGCTTGCCCCCTTTTGCTATGCCTCTGCCTTACCAACTCCTCCAGAAAGTAGAAACACGTGGTGACACCTTGGCGGTGGAAAACCGTGTGTACTCGAGCGCCATGCTCGAGTCCACTCCCCGCACGCTAATTGGCAGTGAAGGTGCTGGCATTCACTGTAATGCCAGTAGCCATCTTAGCTACTGGCATTACACTGATTAGCTAGCCGGGAACGCGTCATTGGGTGCACCCGGTGACATGTGACCGGCTCATACCGAGCCAGGGACAGTTGCAGCAAGGAGAAACAGAGAGTGTAGGGAGAGAAGCACGCTAGGCAAGGATAGAAAACGCTCAGAAAAGACCCAAAAGCCCTTTTAAGTGCTATTATATCTGGCACAAACTTTTATTTTTTTATATTTGAGGACTTTTAAGGTGTTGAAAATAGCACTAGGTGGCCTGCCATTAACGCCACAAGAGCTGCTGCAGCAAGGAGGGACATACACTGTAGGGAGAGAAGCACGCTAGGCAGGGATAGAAATCGCTCAGAAAAGACCCAAAAGCCCTTTTAAGGGCTATTATATCTGGCACAAACCTAATGCGTACAAATTTGTATGGTAATGCTACGCATTGTACGCTAATGCGTACATATTTGTATGCTAATGCTACGCATTGTGCGCTAACTCGTACAAATTCAGTTAATTAGCGTACTTTTACGAGTGAAAGGAGTGAAAGAGGAGAAGCACCACCTAGTGTTCGGCCAGAGCACCCGAACATCTGGGTGCTCGATCATCACTAACGGTGTCCAAATGACCCAGTGTAACTTTGGGGCCAACCCAAACCCAGCCACTGGATCCCATCTCAGACATCAGTGGCATATCGCTAGGATATACAACCAATGTCAGATAGGCGCGGGTCCCACCTCTGAGACCCGCATTTATCTCCAGAATGGGCCACTAAAATTGTAGGAGAGCACATGGCTTGGCTATTTTTGAAACTCTCTTAGAAGTGAATGGAGCGCACACCACTCATGTGCGGTGTTATCTCCTTCACTTTCAAGTGACCATTCCGGAGATAGGAGCAGGTTCCAGAGGTGGGACATACACCTGACATTGGAGACCCATCCCAGTGATATCCCACCAATGTTTGAGATAATGCAACCTATTTAAGATTGTGAGCACCATTGGGAACAAGGCCTCACATGAATGGTGACAGGGACTATGTTGATGATATACAAGTTTCAGAAAGAAAATCTTCCTTAAAGGGAATTTGTCACTTGATATGGGGCCACTAAACCGTTATTTACCTAGGGTTTAGGGTCCCAAACCTGCCAATAGCAAACCCATCCATCCTCACAAAAGAAAGAAAATGAAATACAAACTTACTGGAATAAGAATTGTAAGGGATTGCTCTCTCTCAGGGGGTCGCACTCACAGACTTCTCCTCTGACAACGAGGTTCAAGTCCAAATGGTGCTTTATTTTGCCACTTCAGCACCAGCACTAAACATAAATACATCGCAAAATAAACACCTGCCCGTCTAGGCTCTACCTAATATATAAGTCTTCTCCCTAGCTTCTAAGACGCAGTTCACACAAGGGGGGAGAACCGGCTTTTCTCAGCCATACAGTCTAGCAACCTCCTGGCTATGACCTTACCAGTACCTTTGGGGGATATGGTCAAAGAGTCCTCCTTACTCTGACCGTGTGACCCGTCCATCTTCAGGAGTCGCTGGACTCCCCCTAAACTCAGGCTTCCACAGCCCTGTGGCCCCTCAGTCCTCCTGGCTGAGACCACATAGAGCCTCTGCATGTAAGGCGCGGGCACCGACGTCGTGCACGCGCGCGCTTGCAGCCCAATTACGACACTGTCGCTTTAAGACACTGTGTTTTGGTTCAGACACAGGAAGTGGTCATAAGCTCTGACCTTGATCCTGCCTGTGATGTCACTTCCACCAGGAAGTGATCATGTGCCCATACTTCGAGGCTACAGGTGAGGTCACATCCGCCAGTCTTGCACAGGAAGCACCGCCCTGTTAATTGGTTGCTTCACTATAAAAACCCCTCAGTATTGGCAGCAGGCGCCTGCGCCTTGTTGTTGCTTTGCTAAGCTAGAGACCCGGTCGCTCTGCTTCGTGACTAGGACCTTGGTTGCACACTAGGTGTAGTCTGTGGTCTAGGCAGGAGTTGTGTGGGTTCCAGTCTTTGTTCCACTATCTTAGTGTACGCCAGTGTGTGTGTTTGGAGGCCACATTGTGTGTTGGGCTGCAACCTCCTTCGGGAGGCGCGGAACCCTAGTGTATGCCAGTGTGTGTGTTTGGAGGCCACATTGTGTGTTGGGCTGCAACCTCCTTCGGGAGGCGCAGAACTCGGCACACGTGGTCCGATTGAGAGCTGGGTATCCTGCGCTCAGGTCCCAGACTCGAGCGCATCGAGTGCTTGTGCACACGTGCCCTTTGGGCATTGGGGGTCATCCCCTATCCTCCTTCGGGAGCTTGCCTTTCCAGCTGCTTGGTTCCTGGGTTGCCCTGCTCGGGTGGCTCAGGATCCGGGTCCAGTGATCCCCGGTGGCTCTGCCTTAGAGCAGAGTCACTTTATTATTTAAAAAAGGGCTCCTTGGCCTAACACTGCAGGCTTCCTTTTCCAAAGTCTCTCTCACAGGCTTCCTCAGCCTTGTGGCCCCCAGCCCCCCTGGCTGGGATCACACAGGCTCTCTGCAGGTCTGTTCCATAGGGCCTCTCTCTCTCTCACAGTCATACACAGAGGGTTGGTTTATCCCTCACTGATTATCTCAGCAGGCCTCACCAGCGATCACCTCAGCTAAAGGCAATACATGTACTGGAAGGGTGTGGACTGGCAGATCCCACTATCATACCTACCCGCCAGTCCAAATAAAATCCAGGCCAGAGCAGAATCTAGACAAACCTGTCTCAGCAAACTACACTTTGCTGAAACCACTGCAGCTTTCTGGATTTCCATTATCTCACCCAGCTGAGGTATCTGGGTTGGATAGAAATGCCCTCCAGCACTATACTTTACACATGACCACTGAATCTAGGGCTTTTCTCCGGTGCTCGTGGACTACACTGATATAGTCAAAGATGTTACATCCTGCTTTACTGCGCATGTGCTCCATGTGCAGTGCATGCACAGTGAAGCTAGATGCAACATCCTTGTGGGGATGGATGGGTTTGTAATTAACAGGTTTGGAATCGTTAACCACAATTGCATAATGGCATGCTGGCGGTTGCCCCAAACCAAGTGACATGTTCCCTTTAAATACTCCTTTAAAATGCTGAATATATTCCTTGCTTAACTAGATTGAGAGTCCTTTTGGTTATTTTAAATGTGTTTCCCCTTTTGATGTATTGTTTTTATATCGTATCATGGATATCATGCATTGTATCACTAGTGTCACCATTTGTTTTGTTTTTTTGCAAGCAGTGAACCATTAAAGCAGTTATGTAACATGCACATCATAAATGACCTTGTTCAAGCATATAATTGAAAACAATATAACTTTTTCATAGTATAAGTTTAAAAATCACATAATCTAATATTAATAAAGCATGAGGTATAACAAAGAGATGATAACCCCATTTATTTTCATAAATCAGGAAGTGCAATGTCTGTGGGATTAATTCAAGGCTTCAGAACAAAACTATTAGATAAAAAGCTTTTAAGACCCTCTTCATAATGCTGTCATCCCTTTCTTCCTTCAGTTTCTTTATGAGAATGTCTTACTTGGTGCTTAAAAAAATGAATTTATAGTTACACAAAGGTCACAGGTTCTATTTTTTTCTTATCTTCTGACATTAATGATTTTGCCTTGATGAATTACCCCCATAGGAAAATTATAAGGTAGGTTACCATTTATAACAGATAGATGTAATGACAATTGCTTTAGGTATTGGAGAGCTCAGGTGATAATGGTTAAAAGAAATATGATTTTTTAACCATGGATCATCCAAACCTGAAATGCTAGTGCTACAATACTATACAGAGACATCATTCGATGGCACATTAAATGGGTTAGGATCCAAAATATAGAATTTGCTGAATTTGCAGAATATACTATAGCATCACATGTGGACACAATGCAAGCTCCATATCTAATTGTCAGTTGTCCCTATACTCAGCTGAGGAGAATACCTGCTATAATGTCTCCCATATACACCACACATAGAGAAGAGGCAATCCTGCTCACCTCTCTCTCTCTCTCTCTCTCTCTCTCTCTTCTCTCTCTCACACACACACACACACACACACACACACACACACAAACAGCAGCATTTAGGACATTATAAATTATACTGGGCAGTGTTGCTGTGAGTCGAGAACTGTGGTGGGATAGTAGAACATGTACTAGATGCAACAGCCTACCTCTGCCTCTGTCTCTCTGCAGTAGCTCCCCCACCCCACCCCCCACCCTTCCTCCCCTCCTCTCTTCGAATACAGGATACCCGTGTCGTACTGGGGTGCCTAGGGCTCATGAGTAAAATTTATTTTGGGGGCCCACCGTATGGATAAATTTAAATATTACCTGCTCACACAGCAGCAAGATGCTACCAGATGATTGAATATGGGGGAAACTGCAGCAACTTTGAGAAGGTAGATCGTGGAGAGAAAAGGACACTGGTGGCTTTCCTCTATAACTAGAAATCATCTCAGCTCTGTTGTATCTATAATAATAAACTGGGACGTTTCTTTAATAATCAGTCAAGTTTTTTATATTAACATAGGCTGGTTGAGGTGCTGTACATTGAATATATGTATGTAGTGCAGCAAGGCTACTGTGTTATGTGCCACTTGTGCAGGGGGTGGGAGACAAGAGGCCTACCTTGCTCAGGGGCCCCCTGAGGATTCACCTGTACCCAGGGCGTACATAGAAATCATTGGGCCCCATAGCAAGAATCTGAATGGGGCCCCTAACCCCCGCCCACTACCCCGGCCCATCCCACACGCTGCCCTGGATCCTCCCCTGCCACACCCCCATTTGCCAATAAAGAAATATATACATGACCTACTGATTTTTTTTTTTAAATTAAGGAGACATTATACTGTATGAGGGCAGCCACAAGGATGGATTATACTGTATATTATACAGCACGGTGTAGTGACTATACTGTATATTATATAGCATGGTATAGGAATTATACTGTATATTATACAGCATGGTGTACTGATTATACTGTATACTATACAGCATGGTGTACTGATTATACTGTATACTATACAGCATGGAGTATGGATTATACTGTATATTATACAGCATGGTGTACAGATTATACTGTATATTATACAGCATGGTGTACGGATTATACTGTATATTATACAGCATGGTGTACTGAATATACTGTATATTATACAGCATGGTGTATGGAATATACTGTATATTATACAGCATGGTGTACGGATTATACTGTATATTATACAGCACGGTGTAGTGACTATACTGTATATTGTACAGCATGGTACAGGGATTATACTGTATATTATACAGCATGGTGTACTGATTATACTGTATACTATACAGCATGGTGTACTGATTATACTGTATACTATACAGCATGGAGTACGGATTATACTGTATATTATACAGCATGGTGTACAGATTATACTGTATATTATACAGCATGGTGTACAGATTATACTGTATATTATACAGCATGGTGTACTGAATATACTGTATATTATACAGCATGGTGTATGGAATATACTGTATATTATACAGCATGGTGTACGGATTATACTGTATACTATACAGCATGGTGTACGGATTATACTGTATATTATACAGCATGGTGTAGGGATTATACTGTATACTATACAACATGGTGTACGGATTATACTGTATATTATACAGCATGGTGTAGGGATTATACTGTATATTATACAGCATGGTGTACGGAATATACTGTATATTATACAGCATGGTGTACGGAATATACTGTATACTATACAGCATGCTGTACGGACTATACTGTATATTATACAGCATGGTGTACGGATTATACTGTATATTATACAGCATAGTGTACGGATTATACTATATATTATACAGCATTGTGTAGGGACTATACTGTATATTATACAGCATGGTGTAGGGAATATACTGTATATTATACAGCATGGTGTACGGATTATACTGTATATTATACAGTATGGTGTACGGATTATACTGTATATTATACAGTATAGTGTACGGATTATACTGTATACTATACAGCATGGTGTACGGATTATAGTGTATACTATACAGCATGGTGTACGGATTATACTGTATACTATACAGCATGGTGTACGGATTATACTGTATACTATACAGCACGGTGTAGGAATTATACTGTATATTATACAGCATGGTGTACGGAATACACTGTATATTATACAGCATGGTGTAGGGAATATACTGTATATTATACAGCATAGTGTACGGATTATACTGTATATTATACAGCATGCTGTACGGATTATATTGTATATTATACAGCATGGTGTAAGGATTATACTGTACATTGTATAGCATGGTGTACGGATTATACTGTATATTATACAGCATGGTGTACGGATTATACTGTATACTATACAGCATGGTGTACGGATTATACTGTATATTATACAGCATGGTATACGGATTATATTGTATATTATACAGCATGGTGTAAGGATTATACTGTACATTGTATAGCATGGTACAGGGATTATACTGTATACTGTACAACAAATGCATGGCGGTTACACCATGCCGGACAATATAACCCCTGTGATATGCTGTACAATATACAGTATATACACAGTGTATACACACACACACATGAAACAGATAAAAACTTACAGTTACTTGTCCCTTGTCCTGACGCCACTTCAACGCTCTGGGGGGGGGGGGGCTGGGGCCTTGGTCTTCTTCTTTCCCTTCTTTTGCACAGGTCCTCCCGTGCAGTAGCAGCAGCGCAGCATAAAGGAGGAGTCGGGGCCAGCTGGGAGCGCACAGGAATGTCCTACAGGACGTAGGGGAAACTAAGCATAGTGTATGCCTGTTCCGAGCCCACCGCAACAGGGCTGCCCCATCGGAACAGGCATACAAAGTAAGTCCGGGTTGCGGCCGTGAGCGGGCCAGGAGAGGCCCGGAGGGCAGGCAGGGAACACTGTCGGGACGCATCTTTATGATGCAGAGTAGGGGGCGGGGCCTCCCGTGCGCTCCGGGCCCCCCTGTGCCGCGGGCCCCATAGCAGTGGCGTGGTCTGCCTATATGGGCGGTACGCCACTGCCTGTACCCCTGTTGGCCAGTACGAGCCTGCAGGATACAAATCTAACCTGATCTCTTACTGAGACTGATAATCTGTCTCTACTACATCCTCACCGAAGGTAGATTCTGCTACTAAACTGAGTGATCAATTACAGACACTGCATAATGCAGGGGTGGGTTAAGAAGAAACTGATAAGTGGAGAAAGAAGAATTTATCTTTAAGAAGATAAACTTTCTTATGTTGGCATGTACTATTGATTTATGCAAAAACCCATAAAAAGCAGGATCTATGAGCAATCTCAAAATGGTTTTGATCTACCAAATCCAAACATTAAGCAGAAAGCACACTGATTTCAATTTGTCATGTACGCACCGCCGCGTCTCGTGACCAGGGATGGATCTGCTAGGGGCAGGTAGACGGGTTAGAGAGGGTTCAGAATATAGTGGTGGGAGGAGCATTAGAAAAGTGGAGATCCATCAGTCACAAACTAAATCTGAAGGAGGAAAAAATTATCATAAAACATCAACAAATTAATTTCCTAAAAGTGTAAAATTTGATGACAATTTAAAATGTATGTTCACAAATGCCAGAAGTCTAGCAAGCAAAATGGGAGAGATTGAGGCCTTGGTACTGGAAAAACATATTGATGTAGTTGGTGTTGCTGAGACATGGCTGGACTCTTCTCACGATTGGGCTGTAAATCTTCAGGGTTTTACACTCTTTAGAAACGATAGGGATAAACGCCAAGGTGTTGGTGTATGTCTGTATGCCAGGAGTGATATGAAAGTAAGTGTGAAAGAAACAATTGTGGATGAAGGTTGTAAGGATGCTGAAACCTTGTGGGTGAAAATTCAGAGGGAAAAAAATAATGAAAAAATAATTCTTGGTGTGATCTACAGACCCCACAATATCAGTGAGGAGATAGAAGATCAACTGTATGTGCAAATGGAGCGGGCGGTGCAGGCCAGCACAGTAGTGATAATGGGAGATTTTAACTATCCAAACATAGATTGGGAACATGGATAATTTGCAGGATAATTTTATGGGCCAGCTTGTAGAAGATCCTACTAGAGGCGATGCTCTTCTGGATCTAGTAATTTCTGACAATGCAGAGCTTGTGAGAAATGTCACTGTCCAGGAAAACCTTGGTAACAGTGACCACAATATAGTTATATTCCAACTTAACGGTAAAAAACAAACTCAGGTCGGTAGGGCAAAAACATTTAATTTTAAAAAGGCAAATTTCCCAGGGTTGAGCGCTGTACTTCAGGACATAGACTGGGAGCAACTATTGTCACAAAATGACACTAATGCTAAATGGGAGTCCTTTAAATCTACTTTGGATATTGTTAAATATGTTCCTAGACGTAACAAGTACAAGCGAATAAAATTCAACCCCGCATGGCTTACAAACAGTGTAAAAAGTGCAATAAATGACAAAAAGAGGGCCTTTAAGAAATACAAATCGGAGGGGACAACTATAGCCTTCAAAAAGTATAAACAACTAAATAAATTATGTAAGGGGGTAATAAAATCAGCAAAAATACACAATGAAATACAGTTGGCCAAAGAGAGTAAGAACAACCCCAAAACATTATTCAAATATATAAATGCAAAAGAACCAAGGTCAGAACATGTAGGATCCCTAAATTATGGTAACGGGGTGCTGGTCACTGGGGATCGAGGGAAGGCAGAGCTCCTAAATGGTTTTTTAGCTCTGTATATACAAAAGAAGAGAGGACATCTCATGAGGGTGGTACCACTGGTGGAAATACCTCAAATACCATACTTACCTGGCTGACTGTAGATATGGTCCTTAATATGCTAAAAAAATTAAAGGTGAACAAGGCCCCGGGTCCAGATGGACTACACCCTAGAGTTCTAAAGGTGCTCAGTTCAGTTATTGCTTTGCCTCTGTTCATAATATTTACAGATTATTTCAACCCTTCCTGACCAGCCCCATACATGTACGGCGCTGCGGGAAGGGGCTTGCTGCCCAGCACCATAGCACTACGGCGCGCTGATCGGGCGGCTGCCATCTATGGAAGTCTGTGAGATCCAGCCCCCTGGATCTCACAGGCTGTGAGCTATAAGTGTATTACTATGAGTAATACACTTACAGCCAATGCATTACAATACAGGTGTATTGTAATGCATTGTAAAGGGGATCAGACCCCCATAAGTAAAAACAATGTGAGAAAAAGAGTTAAAAAAAGTTTTAAAAAAAGTGTAAAATAAAAAATTAATAAAAGTTTCAAGTGAAAAAAAGCATCTTTTTCACAAAATAAAGTAAAAAAATTTGTAACAAAAATAGGGAAAAAAAGACATATTATGTATCGCCGCATCCGTATGGCCCGACTCTATAAAAATATCACATGATCCACCCCGCCAGGTGAACACAGTTAAAAAAAAAAAAAACTGTGCCAAAACAGCCATTTTTTGGTCACCTTCCCTTACAAAAAGTGTAATAGCAGGAGATCAAAAAAGCATATGTACCCCAAAATAGTACCAATAAAACCATCATCTTTTCCCGCAAAAAATGAGACCCTACCTAAGACAATCACCTGAAAAATAAAAAAATATATGGTTCTCAGAAAATGGCAACACAAAAAAAATATTTTATTTTGTTCAAAAATGCATCTAATGTCTAAAACTTTCCAAAAATAAAAATGTTAGACATATTGAGTATCGCCACATCCGTAACAACCTGCTCTATAAAAATATTACATGAGATGGCCCCGCAGGTGAATGCTGTAAAAAAAAAAATAAAAAAAAACTATGCCAAAACAGCCATTTTTTCCCTCTTGCCTCACAAAAAGTGTATTAGCAGGCGATCAAAAAGGCGTATTTACCCCAAAATGGTACCAATTAAACTGTCATCTCGTCCCACAAAAAATTAGACCCTACCTAAGACAATCGCCCAAAAAATAAAAAAAATATGGCTCTCAGAAAATGGCAACACAAAAAAAAGATTTTATTCTGTTCAAAAATGCATCTAATGTGTAAAACTTAACAAAAATTAAAATGGTAGACATATTGGGTATCACCA
Source organism: Rhinella marina (assembly GCA_900303285.1). NCBI lineage: Eukaryota > Metazoa > Chordata > Amphibia > Anura > Bufonidae > Rhinella > Rhinella marina. The sequence continues at coordinate 19,134 of ONZH01013569.1, forward strand.
CGTCCGTAACAACTTGCTCTATAAAAATATCACATTATATTCCCCCTCAGGTGAACTCTGTAAAAAAAAATTTAAAAAAAACTATGACAAAACAGCCATTTATTGGTCACCTACTCTCACAAAAAGTGTAATAGCAGGCGATCAAAAAGGCGTATTTACCCCAAAATGGTACCAATCAAACCATCATCTGCCACCAAAATTCGTATGGCGCTCCTTTTTTTCTGACCACTCTGACCACTGCCACGTGCCCATAGAGCAGTTTACCACCACATATGGGGTATTTCTGTAAACTGCAGAATCAGAGTAATGTATATTGAGGTTTAGTTTGCTGTTAACCCTTGCTTTGTTGCAAGAAACAAATTATTAACATGAATAATCTACCAAAAAAGTGAAATTTTGAAATTTCCCCTCCATTTTCCTTTAATTCTTGTGGAACACTTCAAGGGTTAACAAAGTTTGTAACATCAGTTTTTTTTATAATTTGAGGGGTGTAGTTTCTAAAATGGGGTCATTTATAGGTGGTTTCCATTACGTAAGCCCCTCAAAATCACTTTATAACTGAATTGGTGCTCAAAAAAATGGTTTTGGAAATTTTGTTGAAAATTTGAAAAATGGCTTCTAAACTTCTAAGCCTTCTAACGTCCAAAAAAAGTAAAATGACATTTATAAAATGATGCCAACATAAAGTAGAAATATGGGGAATGTTAAATAATAACTATTTTTGGAGGTATGTATTTTGAAAGTAGAGAAATTGAAATTTGTACATTTGGTATTTTTTTTATAAATAAAAATGAAATATTTTGCCACAAATTTACTACTGTCATGAAGCACGAGAAAACAGTCTCAGAATGGCCTGGATAAGTAAGAGCGTTCAAAAGTTATTACCACATAAAGTGACACATGTCAGATTTGCAAAAAAATGGCCTGGGCAGAAAGGGGAAAACAGGCCCGGGGTTGAAGGGGTTAATGACAGGCATTGTACCAAGAGACTGGCGCAAGGCGAATGTGGTGCCCTTTTTCAAAAAGGGTGCTAGGTCTTCACCAGAAAATTATAGACCAGTAAGTTTAACATCCATAGTGGGAAAAATGTTTGAGGGACTACATACAGGATTATGTAACTGTCAATAATATAATAAGTGATAGTCAACATGGTTTTACTAAGAACAGAAGCTGTCAAACTAACCTGATTTGTTTTTATGAGGAGGTGAGTAGAAGCCTGGACAGTGGAAAGGCTGTCAACATTGTGTTTTTGGACTTTGCAAAGGCATTTGATACTGTCCCTCATGGAGGACTAATGGGTAAATTGAGGTCTATTGGTTTAGAAAATATAATTTGTAATTGGATTGAAAACTGACTTCATGATCGTATCCAAAGAGTTGTGGTCAATGATTCCTACTCTGAATGGTCCCTGGTCATAAGTGGTGTTCCCCAAGGTTCTGAGCTGGGTCCGCTATTATTTAACGTATTCATTAATGACATAGAGGATGGGATTAATAGTGCTGTTTCTATGCTGCTTCTAAGTTACAAGCTGACTTGGACAAACTTACTGTTTGGGCCTCCACTTGGCAAATGAGGTTCAGTATAGATAAATGTAAAGTTATGCACTTGGGGGCGAATAATCTGCATGCAGCATATGTCCCAGGGGGAGTAACACTGGGAGAGTCAGTTGTTGAGCGGGATCTGGGTGTATTAGTAGATCATAGACTAAATAACAGCATGTAATGCCAGTCAGCTGCCTCTAAGGCCATCAGAATTCTGTCTTGTATTAAAAGAGGTATGTACTCGCGAGACAGGGATGTAATAGTGCCACTATACAAAGTGTTGGTGCGGCCTCAACTGGAATACGCAGTTCAGTTCTGGGCACCAGTCCATAAAAAGGATGCCCTGGAGTTAGAAAAGGTACAGAGGAGAGCCACTAAACTCATAAAGGGCCTGGACAATCTTAGTTATAAGCAAAGATTAAATGAACTGAACTTATTTAGCCTTGAAAAAAGACGTCTAAGGGGGGACATGATTAACCTGTACAAATATATAAACGGACCATACAAAAAATATCAAGGGAAGCTATTCTGTGTTAAACCCCCTCAAAAAACAAGAGGCCACTCCCTACGACTGGAGAAAAAAAGATTCGGTCATAAGAGGCGACAAGCATTCTTTACAGTAAGGTCTGTGAATCTCTGGAATAGCCTGCCGTAGGAACTGGCCACAGCAAATACAGTAGATGGCTTCAAAAAGGGTTTAGATGCCTTTTTAATTCAACATAAAATTGAGGCTTATGACAATGTATAGAAATCTTGTTCTACTCACCATTTCCCTTGGCCCAACCCCCTTTTAAAAGGAAGATCAATGTCCATCCAGGAATGGATGTAGCAGGATTACAGGTTGGACTTGATGGACTTGCGTTTTTTTCCAACCTTAACAACCATGTAACTATGTAACTACGTAACCTCCAAGCTCTCACTCTGTGCACACCGCACATTTAGGCCGCAAAGTGAGTGTAGATCACCCCCAAACACACACAGACCCAACACCCCAAACACCCGCTGCCACCACCGACTTTGACGTAAGCCAGAAACGTTGCACAATTCACGTACAAACATTCTGCCCTGGGAGAAGGGGAAGAAAATAGTTACTCGCCAACTCGGTTGTGACTCCCAAATGATGTAACAACCAAAATGTGTCCATGCAACTATTTTATAGAACTAGGATTGGTTTCCAGTTTCCGGTCGGCCCAGTCATTGACTAACCAAATCTCAGTTCTTCCATTGGGGGGAATTAATGAGGGGAGTGAAGGGCATTGAATATTGAAATCTTTGTTTTACAGTTTTCAAATCTCCCTCCAAAATGGGTCCCTTTCCCCCAGTATCCCGTTAAGCAGGGGGGAGCAGATGTTTCTTTGAAGCTAGTATCAGGCAACCAGAGGTGTAAGATCCCACAAGAGGATGAGGAGAAATGTCATTTGCTTATCTTGCCCCACAGGTGGTTTTTAATCAGTGCAACTATAAAGCCGAGTGATTCGGCATGCATGTTAGTGTCTGCACTCCTGAACTAGGGGAGGCCTTTGTAGTACCAGAAATGGCAAAAGGCAAGTGGACATTACATGCATGTGGAACAAAACACCCCCTGATTATATGGAAGCCAAGACTGGCACGTAACAGGTAGGACAAAGTGTTAGGTTCCCATTCTGCAGAGACCACCTTGACGATTGTGGTGAATGGGCTCAGATAATTTTGTACAAAATGTATTTGCCAAGAGTCTCTAATTTATTAAACAAGCATAGCATGAGCTTTGGAATACTCTATCACTGGGGCATTTTGTGCTTTATCTGGTAGCGGTGTGCGGCTGCAATTTATGTATTTTCCTTTATCTTGTATCTGGCAGACTCCACCCTACTGGTATAGACCATAGGCTTCAAAGCAGTCAGCCATTCGGTGAATGACCCTTCTATCCAGCAGAAATCACACTACATAGAATAATTCTATACTCACTACAAGAAGTATGCACCCCACATCATATTTATGACACAATTGATATAATGCTTCATTTGACCTGTGGTGGCACTGCTGGGAAATCGAACACTTGTTTCCAGGTACCCAGTGATCACCTTGTTGTTGAGGGGCCCTTCAAATAAAAAGAGAATGTGAAAAGTGTACAATTCCTTTAATAACACAATGCAAAGAGCTGGTAATTCTTTGACTTGATCCTGAAGAAGCAGAAAATTCAAGATGTGCAATATAAAGACACCGCTGGGAAATATTTTACAGTCATATCTGGCTTTAAATAGTAGCTACCAGTAAACAGTGCAATATTGTTTATTTCATAGCGACAGGAATATGAAAGCATCTGATATAGCAATGCCTTTGTTCCTATAGATTAAATATAATGTGTTGTTTAGAAAGACGTATATTAGTACAGAATACATTTAACTCCCCACTGAAACACATTTCATCTGTAAATTCCTTTATTTCAGCCTACAAGATTTGTGATTGATTGGTCTGGCCCACAGAGGTATATGTTATCACCAAGCCAAGGAGAAAGATATCTGCAATGATGTAAAAATGTTTTTGTTGCTGGTGATCAGTAAGTGAGGGCTATAAAATATTTTTCTATCAACCTGAATTGAGCTTTTTTTTTTTTTACAAGGCACAGAGACTTTTTTTTATTAGGTAAGGCTTCATTCACACGTCCGTATGTGTGCACATCCTGGAAAACGGTCAGTTTTTTGCGGATCTGTTGTTCCGCAAAAAACTCAGTTTTCCCAGGACATCCGTTCCGTATTCCGCAAAAAACGGAAGGATGAATAACATCTTTTTGTTCACCCCTCCTGGAACGGAATCTGCAAATACGGATGACATGCGGATGCCTTTCCGCATGTCTTCCGCATTTTTTGCGGATCCATAGACTTTCATTGTCCTACGGACCGCAATTCGGGAGAAAAGTAGGACAGGAGGATTTCTGTTTGCGGATCCGCAAAACGGAACGGAACAGATTAACGGATGTGGACAACATACGGTGCAATGTCCGCAGATTATCAGGACCCATTGAAATGAATGAATCCGCAAAATATCCGCAAAAACCGTCCGCAATTGCGGAACGATGCGGATAGATTGCGGATGTTTTAAACGGACGTGTGAATGGGGCCTAAGGATGAGCGAAGCAGTTCAAACCCGAATCTTTCCAGGTTTGTTTTGGACAAATCCACTAAAACGGCACGTAGAACCATTTCTGTGTAGGTGCCAAAAATAGCCGAGTAGTGCACTCAGCTATTTCAGAAGTCCCATAAAAATTAATTGGAAACACACCGCGCAAGCACGGCCACAGCTCCATTCACTTCACCTGACAGACACTAGGGGCCACATCCTAGCGTAAAGATAGTACAGTTCTATCTATGGGTGGCAGTACTAGAAAATTGCTGAAACCACAATCTTACCAGAAAAGGAAATAAACCTCATAACAAAAAAAAAAAAAAAAAAAAACACAAAACAAAGCCATCCTCAGATCTCAGAACTCTCATGGAGTGATCTGTCCTTGGTAAATCACCATGGTCATGACAGTAATACTATAACATTTTTACTGCAACAACAATATTCAGAGAATTTTGACATACACAAATAAAATCGGAATCATAAAATAAAAAACATAATTTAATAACCTTATATCTATATACACAGTCACCTCACATTATTATGACCACTTCCTACTTTTAAGGGCAGTACGTAGCTCATGAAGGAAGTTATGTGTGGTAAGCTGGCTCGATGAGTATATAAGGTATGCAACAGGCTCTCTACAAACATATCCCTCGTTGCTCTCATGGATAAAAAAGGACATTTATCAGAGTTGCAAAAAGGGATGATTATTGGATTTCGGGCCAAGGGTGGCAGTATTTCTGAAACTGCACAGTTTGTGAACAGTTCTCGTGCTATTGTGGTGAAAGTGTATAGTGAGTGAACAAATGACAGCATTGTAAATAAGCAATGTTGAAACTACGGAGCACCAAGTTCCATTGATATAAGAGGTTAATGCTGGCTATGAAGATGCTCAAGGGCGGACCAACGTGCTACAGTGGTGCAGCTCACCACCAAAATGAACAAAGGGCTACCAGACATGAGTCTGAAAAACAGAATCTGAAACTGCGTACAGATGGTCACTGCACCTCTGCTAAAAAAAGTTGCATCGGCAGAAAAGGCTTCAATGTTCAGGGCAGTATCAGAATTGGACCTTTGCTGATTGGCAAAGGGTCGTCTTCTCCAATGAGTCATATTTTCTGCTCTATCAAATGGATTGACTTTGGCATGTCAGGCGAGAAACATCAGAAAAAACATCCTGCAACCATTGCTGGAAGAACACAAGCAAGTAGTGGCAGCGTTATGGTCCAGGGGATGTTTTTGTAGCATTCTTTGGGCCAATAATCCATATGGAAGGCACTCTGAGCTGATTTGAGTATGAAATTCTGAATCCATTCTTGCAGATCATGTATATCTATATATGCTGATTGTCTTCCCTGGGGTGAATGGGTCTTCCAGCAAGACATAGTAACATAGTAACATAGTTTATAAGGCCGAAAAAAGACATCTGTCCATCCAGTTCAGCCTGTTATCCTACAAGTTGATCCAGAGGAAGGCAAAAAAAACCTGTGCGGTAGAAGCTAATTTTCCCCACTTTAGGGGAAAAATTCTTTCCTGACTCCAATCAGGCAATCAGCATAACTCCCTGAATCAACAACCCATCTCTAGTAACTATAACCTGTAATATTATTACCCTCCAGAAATATGTTCAGGCCCCTCTTGAACTCTTTTAGTTAACTTGCCATCACCATCTCCTCAGGCAGAGAGTTCCATAGTCTCACTGCTCTTACCGTAAAGAATCCTCTTCTATGTTTGTGTACAAACCTCCTTTCCTCCAGGCGCAGAGGATGTCCCCTCGTCACAGTCACAGTCCTGGGGATAAATAGATGATGGGAGAGATCTCTGTACTGACCCCTGATATATTTATACATAGTTATTAGATCTCTCCTTAGTCGTCTTTTTTCTAAAGTGAATAACCCTAATTTTGATAATCTTGTACTGTAGTCCGCCCATTCCAGTTATTACTTTAGTTGCCCTCCTCTGAACCCTCTCCAGCTCTGCTATGTCTGCCTTGTTCACAGGAGCCCAGAACTGTACACAGTACTCCATGTGTGGTCTGACTAGTGATTTGTAAAGTGGCAGGACTATGTTCTCATCACGGGCATCTATGCCCCTTTTGATGCAACACATCATCTTATTGGCCTTGGCAGCAGCTGTCAGACACTGGTTTCTACAGCTTAGTTTGCTGTTCACTAAAATTCTTAGGTCCTTTTCCATGTCAGAGTTACCCAATGTTTTACCATTCAGTATTCACTGGTGACTTGCATTATTCCTTCCCAGATGCATAACCTTACATTTGTCAGTGTTAAACCTCATCTGCCACTTCTCTGCCCAAGCCTCCAGTCTATCCAGATCCATCTGTAGCAGTGTACTGTCCTCTTCTGTGTTAATTACTTTGCACAGTTTAGTGTCATCTGCAAAAATTGATATTTTACTGTGCAAGCCCTCTACAAGATCATTAATAAATATATTGAAGAGAATAGGGCCCAATACTGACCCCTGTGGTACCCCACTAGTGACAGTGACCCAAACTGAGTTTGTACCGTTAATAACCACCCTCTGTTTTCTATCACTGAGCCAGTTACTTACCCACATACAGACATTTTCTCCCAGTCCAAGCATTCTCATTTTATACACTAACCTTTTATGTGGTACCGTGTCAAATGCTTTGGAGAAGTCCAGATATACGACATCCATTGATTCGCCGCGGTCAAGTCTAGAACTTACCTCCTCATAGAAACTGATTAAATTGGTTTGACATGACCGATCCCTCATGAAGCCATGCTGATATGGAGTTATCTGCTTATTTTCATTGAGGTACTCCAAGATAGCATCTCTTAGAAAACCCTCAAACAGTTTACCCACGACAGATGTTAAACTTAACGGCCTATAGTTCCCAGGCTCTGTTTCTGGATCCTTTTTGAATATTGGCACCACATTTGCTATGTGGCCATCCTGTGGAACACTCCCTGTCAGTATAGAGTCCTTAAATATCAGAAATAAGGGTCTGGCTATGACATTACTTAATTCTCTTAGCATACGGGGGTGTATGCCATCCGGTCCTGGCGATTTGTCTATTTTAATCTTTTTAGGACGTCGCTGTACTTCTTCCTGGGTCAGACAGGGCACTTTTAAAGGGGAATTTACTTTTATATTCTGCATTTCATCTGACCCTAAGGGGCCGACACCTTCAGGTTTATACTTTTTACCATTTATATAATTAAAGAACATTTTAGGGTTAGTTTTACTATCTTTGGCAATTAATTTCTCGGTCTCTAGTTTGGCTGCTTTTATTTGTCTTTTACATATTGTATTTTTTTTCCTTATAGTTTTTCAATGCTTCCTCGCCACCCTCCTGTTTTAGTGATTTAAATGCTTTCCTTTTGTCATTTATTGCTTTCTTTACAGTTCTATTTATCCACATTGTTTTTTTCTTGTTCCTTAACCTTTTATTCCCATAAAGTATGCACCTCTCACAATTAGATGTTAGATTTAAAAATCTCCCATTTTGTGGCTGTATTTTTATTTTTGAGGTCTTTGTGCCAGTTAGTTAGGCCTATGGCCTCTCTTAGTTTAAATTTAGTCTAAATTTAGCTTTTTTGAAGTTTGGTATTTTTGTTCCTCTCTGAAGAAACGCTCTTTTGAATGACAGTTGGAAGGTTATTATATTATGGTCACTATTTCCCAGGTGTCCCCCAACCTGCACATCTGTTGTTCTGTCAGGTCTATTGGTTAATACTAAGTCCAGTATGGCCGTCCCTCTAATCGGGTCCTGAACCAGTTGGGAAAGGTAATTGTCTTTGGTTATTGCCAAGAACCTGTTTCCTTTATGAGATATACAGGTTTCAGTTTCCCAGTCTATATCTGGGTAGTTGAAATCCCCCATAATAATGACCTCATTATGATTTGCCGCCTCGTCTATTTCGTTTAGAAGTAGATTTTCTGTGGACTCTGGTATATTGGGTGGTTTATAATAAACTCCCTATTAGTATTTTATTATTGTTTTTGGCTCCATGTATTTCTACCCACAGTGACTCCACATGTTCATGTCCCTCACTTATATCTTCCCGGAGTGTGGGCTTTAGACAGGGCTTTACATAAAGGCAGACCGCTCCCTCTCTGCGGTTTTGGCGATCCTTTCTAAACAGACTGTAACCCTGTACGTTAACTGTCCAGTCATAGTTATCATCCAGCCATGTCTCAGTTACTCCCACTATGTCATAGTCCTCATTAGAGATGAGCGAGTAGTATTCGACCGAGCCGGTATTCGATCGAATACTACGCTATTCGTCATACTCGATTTCGATCGAGTATAACGGCAATGACGCACTTAAAATTCGTTTCCCCTCCCACCTTCCCTGGCGCTTTTTTTACACCAATCACTATGCAGGGGGGATATGACAGGTCCTCGGAGCACGCTGGCATCGCGAGAACGGCGTCTACATGCATTGGCTGGAAAAACCATGTGACCTCGAATCATAAAAACTCAGCTCTTCCTGCTCGTTCGCATATGCTGCATGAACGTAGTCAGGGACAGAGGCCCGAGCAGGGAGAGACAGGCTTTAGCTGTATGAAAGTCAGGCAGGACCCCAAAAGTATATAACAGAAGCTCAGAATATCGCATTTACCACCATATATACCGGCTACCAGCGGACAGGAGAGTGATTGACAGCCCTTATCAGGGCCTACTATACTGCACGGTATATAGCTTATTCTAACTATATACACTCTGCACAGAACGGCTGCTTTATTGAGGGATAGCTGCTGGAGTAGGGACAGAGAGAGGCATTAGTGGTGTATTAGCACCCATATACAAAACTATATTTGGCACTACTGTTGGTGCGTTCTGTGTGCCAACAAAACCCTGTTATATACCTGGTGTGTATACGCACCATTTGACCTTCTGGCAGTATACGGCTGTATACGGCCAAGTATTTTTCTAAAAAAAAAGTATATTTGGCACCACTGTTGTGCGTTCTGTGTTGCCAGCAAAACCCTGTTAATATACCTGGTGCGTATAGGCATCTATTGACCTTCTTAGCAGTATACGGCTGTATAGCCAAGTGTTCTCCTAAAAAATAAAGTATATTTGGCACCACTGTTGTGCGTTCTGTGTGCCAGCAAAACTCTGTTGATATACCTGGTGCGTATAGGCATCTATTGACCTTCTGGCAGTATACGGCTGTATAGCCAAGTGTTCTCCTAAAAAATAAAGTATATTTGGCACCACTGTTGTGCGTCTGTGTGCCAGCAAAACCCTGTTAATATACCTGGTTGCGTATAGGCATCCTATTGACCTTCTAGCCAGTATACGGCTGTATAGCCAAGTGTTCTCCTAAAAAATAAAGTATATTTGGCACCACTGTTGTGCGTTCTGTGTGCCAGCAAAACCCTGTTGATATACCTGGTGCGTATAGGCATCTATTGACCTTCTGGCAGTATACGGCTGTATACGCCAAGTATTTTTCTAAAAAAAAAAGTATATTTGGCACCACTGTTGTGCGTTCTGTGTGCCAGCAAAACCCTGTTAATATACCTGGTGCGTATAGGCATCTATTGACCTTCTAGCAGTATACGGCTGTATAGCCAAGTGTTCTCCTAAAAAATAAAGTATATTTGGCACCACTGTTGTGCGTTCTGTGTGCCAGCAAAACTCTGTTGATATACCTGGTGCGTATAGGCATCTATTGACCTTCTGGCAGTATACGGCTGTATAGCCAAGTGTTCTCCTAAAAAATAAAGTATATTTGGCACCACTGTTGTGCGTTCTGTGTGCCAGCAAAACCCTGTTAATATACCTGTTGCGTATAGGCATCTATTGACCTTCTGGCAGTATACGGCTGTATAGCCAAGTGTTCTCCTAAAAAATAAAGTATATTTGGCACCACTGTTGTGCGTTCTGTGTGCCAGCAAAACTCTGTTGATATACCTGGTGCGTATAGGCATCTATTGACCTTCTGGCAGTATACGGCTGTATAGCCAAGTGTTCTCCTAAAAAATAAAGTATATTTGGCACCACTGTTGTGCGTTCTGTGTGCCAGCAAAACCCTGTTAATATACCTGTTGCGTATAGGCATCTATTGACCTTCTGGCAGTATACGGCTGTATACACCAAGTATTTTTCTAAAAAAAAAAGTATATTTGGCACCACTGTTGTGCGTTCTGTGTGCCAGCAAAACCCTGTTAATATACCTGGTGCGTATAGGCATCTTACTTCTGCAGTTACGGCTGTATACCAAGTGTTCTCCTAAAAAAATACATATTTTGCAGAACACGTGGCAAAAAAAATGTAAACGCCTGAAATGCGGAGGGCTAGCGCAAAGGGACGTGGACGTGGACGAGGACGGGGGCGCGGAAATGCTGGTGGGGGCACAAACCGCGTTGAAGCCAGTGGGGATACAATGCGTGCTGGTGAGGGGCAGCCAGCATTCCGCTCATCCAGCATCCCTGCCTTTATGGGACAGTTAAGCGGGGGGCGGGTTACACCGCTGTTGAGGCCTGAGCAGCGTGAACAGGTGGTGCAATGGATAGCCGATAATGCTTCCACTCACTTGTCCACCACCCAGTCATCCACACAGTCTCACTCTGACCCTCCTTTCTCCCAACCTGGCCAACAGAGTCATCCCACCCTTGACCCCTCCCAGGAGCTCTTTTCGGGTCCTTTTCCAGATGTGCTGCAAGAATCCCAGGAGCTAGCAGAGGAATTTGTTTGTAGTGATGCCCAAACACTTGAGTATCCGCCATCTCCTGGTGATGTGGACCCGGAACCAGCATCTGTTATCATGAGCGATGATGATGAGACGCAGTTGCCATCAAGGGAGGCTGTTGGAATGTCTAGTGGGCAGGAGGAGGAGCAGAGTGAGGAAGTGGAAGAGGAGGTGGTGGACGACGAAATGACCGACCCCACTTGGCCAGGGGTGATGTCCAGCGGGGAAAGCAGTGAAGATGTGGTGGTCTGCGCCTCACCGAAAAAGGCAGCAAGAGGCAGAGGGATGTCCAGAGGCAGAGGACAGTCCAGACAGAGAAGGCAGGCCACAGCCAGCAGGGCCGAAGCTCTTCCCGGCAGCAGGCAGTTGCGCGAAGCTCCCCATCGAGGCCTCGTACTTCTGTGGTGTGGAGATTTTTTAATGTTTGCGCGGACGACAAACTGAGCGCGGTTTGCGCACTCTGCCACTCAAAACTGAGTAGGGGCTCTGAGAAGAGCAATCTGACCACCTCAGGCATGCGGCGTCACTTGGAAGTCAAGCACTGGGCTGAGTGGGAGAGAGCAAACGCAATACAACCTGCGCCCGGTCTTGCTGCCACTGCTCTTCCCCTTTGTTGTGTGCTGCCACTGCGGTCCAGACCTCCAGCCAGGACACCTCCACATCTGCCTCTGCCTCGGCTACTTTGGGGCCTTCTCCTTCAGCCTCCCCTTCCCCCGCATCTTCGCCTGCACCTTCATACTCCTCGTCCCATCAACTGTCCATCTCGCAGGCGTTCGACGCAGGCGGAAGTACGCCTTGAAATCACCCCCAAGCCCAAGCCTTAAACTGCCACATCTCCAAAACTGCTGGCCCTGGAGATGTTTGCCGTTTAGGCTTGTGGAGACGCAGGCCTTCCGCGACCTGATGGCGGCTGCGCTCCTCGCTATTCCGTCCCTAGCCGCCACTACTTTTCCCGGTGTGCCGTCCCCGCCCTGCACCAGCACGTGTCGCGTAACATCAGGCGGGCCCCTGAGTTACGCAGTCAGCGCAAAGGTCCACCCACTGACTCGTGGACAAGCGCTTGCGGCCAGGGACGCTACATCTCTTTGACGGCACACTGGGTGAATGTTGTGGAAGCGGGGACGGGGTCGCAAACAGAGACGGCCTACCTACCACCCCCGCCCCAAGATTGCCAGCATGGGGTTCTTGATAAACCCCCCTCATCTTCCTCCTCCTCCTCCTCCTCCTCCCCTCTGCCTAACATCGCCCTCAGCCGCTAGCTGGAAGCGTTTCAGCACTGACGCGG
>ONZH01013571.1:0-10934 GCA_900303285.1 Rhinella marina
GGGACGTATCAGAAATTGCACTCATGTTTGTTTTGTTCTTTTTTATCTGCCTCCTGACCTGTGATAGGCAGAGCATGGACACGTCCCCTTAGCTGCAGTGGGAAAAACACTCCCCTGGCCAGAGCAAGCTCTTTTTCCGTTTTCCGTGTTCGAAAAATCCATTAAATATAGCGTCCCAAGATAGGGGACGTATACAGTATTAAACTGAGAAGAATCGATACCATACGGGTTAAAGCAACAGTTTTCCCAAATCCAGTCCGGCTGTTGTCACCACCACACACGCTAGCCCAGGGGGCACTCCTCTGGCTCTTCCAGCGAAACCTCCTTCCCCCCCACCTACATGCCCTCTCTCCAAACAATTTTCCCGGGTAGGGGGACGTATTAGATATTGTACTGATTTTGAATTGCCTCCTGCGATAGATGGGAATCAAACCCGCATCAACTGCTTGGGAAGTAGCTATGCTCACCACTATACCACCAGCAGGCACAGCAACTGATAAGAACAGATACTAAACTTGATTTTAGCTGCAGTGCCAGCATGAGTAGTTGGTGTCACCTGCAGGCGGTGATGGACCTTCGTTGCCACCTAGTTGGTGCTTCCCTAACATGTGATGGGCATGTGCCTCGCCTTTCTTGGTCTGGGTGAGCACAATTGCCATGAGGGTAACCACCAGGCTGTTGCCTGAGAATTTGGGTTAATGGTGGGATTAGGCAGCCTCAGAAGCATCCATGCATGCTGCCCCTGCTGTTTCCTGTCCATTTCCGTGGTGTTTCCATCATTTTCTGATGTTTCCAGGTTTTCACCCAGCCTTCCCTAGGCAGAGCCTTGGTCCCCCGCAAAAATGCTCGAGTCTCCCATTGACTTCAATGGGGTTCGTTATTCGAAACGAGCACCCGAGCATCGGGAAAAGTTCGACTCGAATAACGAGCACCCGAGCATTTTAGTGCTCGCTTATCTCTAGTTACCAATAAAACCCTTCCTGGAGTTAAAAACGGCTTATGTCCATATCCAGTTGATATCTGTCTAGTTAGGCTATATTTCTTGCATATTAGGTATAGCTTGAATATATATGGGTGCACAGTACTCTCCTTTTATAATACATCTCAATATTCTGTATTCTTGGTCATGAGTCCTCTTTGCGTTTTACTTGCTTTTTCCATGCATTTTTTTCTTTAATAATGTGTTTTTTTTTAATATCTTTGCTTTAGTTATAATTGAACCTTGGGGATATGTCTATTCTCACCATTCATATTATATCCCAGTTTGTACATATATATATATATATAGAAAATACAGAAAAATATATATAGACAAAAATAAAAAAATATATAATAATAAATAAAGAATAACATATGATAAAATATACCCTATATCTAAGGTTAAGTGGAGATAGAGATATTTCTTTAAAAATGATGTCTTTGGCTCTGAAAGGAGATATAACTCAAAATTTTTGGACTACTTATGTACTTAATGAAAAATAGATAGACCATGTCAAATCAGTCATGACATATAGGATCCAGCAGTAGAAACTAGAGTAGAATATTCAGCATATGATGTCTATGGGGATGTGGTGTATGGGGGGAGGGCCTCCCATCAAGGAGACATCAGTGTGCTGGTAAACATACAGCCTGACACTGATGTCTCATCGATGAGACGAACAGTTCAAAAGTTCAAAATCTGCATTCAATCTCCCCGGTATTAGGGTGTCAAAGTCGAATATCCGTCTGGATTCCAGCCTTGACATCCATAGTAGGCGGTCACCACCCCACCAATGTTTGTCCACCTTTTCTAGGGCCATGAATGTTATTCCACTTGGGTCTTTATTGTGACACAACTTAAAATGTCTGGACAATGTGTGTTTCTCATAGCCTGTTCTAATATTGGTCAGATGTTCTGCTACCTTTTCTTGAGTGTTCTCTTGGTCCTTCCAATGTACTGCTTTTTACAAGGACACTCAATTAAATAAATTACATTAGTGGAGCTACATGTTAGGAACTCTGCTATTTCCAGAGTAAAAGAGTTTCTTGTGGATCAGGCTTTAGATGTTTTCTTTTTAAACTTGGTAGTCTTGCAATTATTGCATTTCTCACATCTATAGAACCCCTTTATGTTCGACCATTCTTGTATGGAAACCTTGTTCTTTTTTTGTTCAACCGAGGGGGCAATTTTTAGTGCTAAGTTTGGTGCTTTGGTATATGTTATTTTGGAATCAGAGGTTAAATAAGGTCCTATTATTTTATTCTGCAGTATGTGATGTCAATGTTTATTTAAAATGGTTTCTATTTTTTTATATTGGCATTAAATGGGATTATAATTCGTATTACATCTGCCTTTTGCTGAGTGTTGTTGATGATGATCTCATCTCTTGTAAAGAATTTATCTTTGTCCATGTCCCGTACTTTTGATAAAGCTGAATTTACAGTTATTGATAGATATATTTTTTAAAAATTGGAATATTATGTAACCTCCTGGGTAAGTGGCAACTTGAGTGTAGTATATAGCTATTCTTCGCTACCTCCTTCTGGAATGTCCTACATATTAGATGATCGTCTTGCACCAAAATCAATAGATCTAGAAATTCCACTTGCTGCTTATCTATATTTGATGAGATCTTCAGATTATACTCATTGATGTTGTTTTTTTCAAAAACTTCATCAATTAAGTTTCCGTTTTCTGCCATATGAACAGTATGTCATCAATGTACCTTTGCCAGAGCACCAGGTCCTCCCCCAGTCTTGATTTAATAACTTGATGTTCCCAATTTGCCATGAATAGATTGACATAACTGGGGGCGAACCTGGTGCCCATGGCGGTACCGCGTACTTTTAGGTAATAATTGGCTTCATAATAGAAATAATTATGTTTTAATATGAAGTCTACTCCTTCTGCTATGTAATCTATTTGAGTATTGTCCATTTTACCACTCATTTGAAGTTGTGTCTTTAGAGCTTCAACTCCCTGCTTGTGATCTATAGCAGTGTATAGAGATCACACATCTAAAGTACCCATAATCCAATGATGTTCGTAGTTAAGACTTTCAATCATTTTGATGACCTGGGTAGTGTCTTTAATGTATGAAGGTATATTTTTTTTACAATGGGCTGTAGGATTTTGTCTATATACTTTGACAGATTTGAAGTCAATGATCCAATGCCCGAGATTATTGGACGTCCCTGTGGGTTTTCTAAGCTCTTATGAATTTTTGGGACACAATAGAACAATGGTGATCTCTTTTGCGTCCCCATTGTGTATCCATACTCTCTCTCTAGAAGAATATTGTTTTCTAGGCCCCTTTTTCAAAGTTTATCCTACTGTATGTTATATAGTTCATTTGGGTCATTCAGTAGGTGTTTATATGTAGTCTTATCTGAGAGTTGTCTCATACATTCCAAACTATATTGTTCTGTGTCTAAAACTACCACTGCTCCCCCCTTATCAGCTGGGCGTGCAATGATGTTTTCTTGTTCCTGCAGCTGTTTAATGGCCTGAATCTCCTGCCTAGTTAGGTTACTCTTTTTTAGTTAGTGTACCTTTCATTCTTCTTATATCTGAAATTACACATTTCCTAAATGTAGCAATATCTTGTCCTCTCTTGACGTGGATACATCTTAGTTTTTTGTTTTACCTCCGTATGTATATATGGATCAGTATTAGAGATGAGCGAATCATTCAAAAAATTATTTGCCGAACATTCGCCAAAGTTTTCCTAAGATTCGTATATTCGACGAATAGATTTGTTGTATTTGCGTACAAAATATACGTTATTATGTGCTATTAGCGAACATTCGCACACTAATAACGAACGTACATTTAAAAAATGTATGCAACTTCTTAAAAGACGTACGCATGAGCGTACAAATAGCTTACGAATCCTCAGCGTACTATTGTCTACGTGATTACGTAATACGCAGGCACGTACAATGAGAGGCCGCAGCGTGCACTCCTCAGAGGCAGAGCGAATATTCAAAAATGGCATCCAGATGATCCTCATCATTTAGCTCTGCTGCACAGCTGAAATACATAGTCCGGCTGATGGACCGCTAGGATTACGATTTACGATTGCACACACCGCCACCCGAACCAACATAAAAAGAAGGTGATCCAGCAGGTGATCCGAGGCTTGCGCCATCGTTTCGACACCTTGCCGGGCGATCCAGCGTAAATGGTCAGATCTGAAATCGCCCTCAGAGGCAGTATGTATATTTGAGGTAGAACAAGTAAGGTGCTGTCTATCCGGCTATGGGCATAGTACAATCATCCACAATACTATAAAGTAAATATGAGGACCCATTGCAGTACCTGTAAAGAAATACACACAATGGGCAACATACTTGAAAACGTTGCTGAAAGGTAAAAACATTAGTGCAAACAATCCAGTGCAAACAATATAGTGCAAATACATTATATGTATAATGTAAACATTTTAAATATCACCTACCTAGTCTTCTCACGGACACGTTTAAGTCTCTTTTCTTCTTTCTGACGCTTGTTATAGAACTGGAGCAGAGTCCCAAACTCAGTTGCAATTTGTAATCCACATAGGTAAAATTGTAAACCAAATGGGTAAAAAAATAGCAGCAAAGGCTCCTTAAAAAACCCTATTTAAGGGGCTCCCCAATAACCTGAAAAGGGGGAAAAAAGGTAAGAGGCGCACGTATGCACAACTTGTTTAAAACTTTTTTTTTTATGGGGGGAGTCCTGACAATCCATGTCCATCTGGGTGAGGACAAACGCAGGGCAAAAAAAAAAACACGCCAACTAGTGTTCACCCTTCAAGTTAAGTCCACGTTGAGGCTCCCATAAAAACTGCAGGATCCTTAGGCCAGCAGGTCCTCTTCACTGCTGATGGAGCTAAAAGACATGAGAGGGCGCTCCTGCCTCATGAAAGCGACACTGGCTGTGGCAGCAGACCCCCACCGACCTCTCAGGGATGGTCTTGGTAGTGACCGGGCGCTCACACTGGCAAGGGCCGTGCCAACTTGGTCCTTGCCCATTACCTTGTAGTGGCCAGATCCTCCCGCCGGCATACAAGGTGACAGAATCTCCGGCTATAAGGGCTCTGGTAACAATCTTCCAAGGCCATGGCAGTTGGTATTGTACCACCGATGGCTGGTACACAAAACTGTTGGTGGTCATCTGTCCCACATGAAGGATCGGCGGCGGTGGCAAATCTGGTATCAGGGGTCCCAGCTGAGCTTGGGATTTCTCCTCAGATCGCTAAGTCCCATCATTGGTCTCACGGGAACACCGAGCCTCTTCTGCGGCCTGGGCCTCTTCAGTCCAGTCTTCCGGGGGCACTGCAGGAGTAGCTGGTCGCTTAAGGAGTTTCACCCCAGTAGCAAATGGGCCTTGGAGGCTCTTCATGGGGTATACTCCACATAATCCCCTGCGAGGAGATTGTGGCGGACGGGCGGAAGATACGGTCGCTTTTCAGAACGGTGGTTTACATATAATTCTTCCTCCTCATAGGGGTTGGTGCCCCACACCATGCCTCCCCAGTCAGGACCTCGCTGTGTCGCCATCTTAATTTCCTGAGTGACCTCGTCTTCCTCGCGTGCTGGGCAAGCGGGCGGAGCTACCAGGGAGGAGTCTGCATCGCAAATTAATTGAATTCGTACGCAACAGCGTATAGAGTAACTTATACGTAGCAATAGCGTATAATTGATAGGACAAACTACGTAGCGAATGCGTACAAAGCCGAAGCAAATCACCTAAAATTCGGATTCGCTTTGCAGCTAAAAATTCCCAAGATTCGATACGAATCAACGAATCAATGAATCGATTTGCTCATCTCTAGTATTAACTATTCCATGTGTGATAGGATTCTTCATATAATACGTTTTTAAGCACAATTTTCTGTTTCATTTTACAATTCCTATAAATGTGTCAAAATTGTTTATTTTTGCAGTAGGTGCAAATTTTTTTACCTTGTTAATTAGACTCATTTGTGCATTGGTAAGTGCTGTGGAGCTTAAATTGCCTATGGAATTATCACAGATAATATCATCCTCTACTTTCTGTGTCTTCTTCTGCTTCCCTCGTCCTCGTCTCGTCTTATTCTTTCTACATCCTGTGTGTGTTGTCTGTGGTATTGTTTCTGACTTTGAGACCGTTCGTGATTTTGTGCTCTGTATTGGTGTGATGTCTGGCGATCTATTGTGTTCGTTTGATCCTGTGATTGTTCAATCCATTTGGTGGTCATGATTTGATCTTTCTTTATATTTGTTCTTATTTTCTTAGTTTTTTTATTTACAATTTTTTGTTAGTTTTTTCCAAGTTTTTACTGATTCTCTCTTGCCATGTGGTATACTCGTCGTTTTGTAGGAACTTATCAACTACATCTTTTATTTGTTGGATCTCATTTGTTACTTCCTCAAAAATTTGATGTCTCCTTTTTATAATAAGACGTATTAAGTTTATTGATTGTGTGGAGAGGAAGTCGTCCCATTCTCTGTTGAACTCTGAACTATATAGATCTTGGGCTGGGGTTTTATCTAACAGCAGTCCTTTTGGGATTTGACCACCAAACGGATTGAACAATCACAGGAACACATTAACCAAACAAATAATGAAAATAAAAATGAATTGGAAGGCACTAGGGATCATTCAAAATATAATATTCCGGTAACGAATAGATTTGAGATTCTAAATAGCCCCCATTTTTTAGACAGGACACCACTACATCACAGATCACGGATACGATCAACACGACACCAATCACCCGAACGAAGACAAAAACAGAAGACACCCCCATAACACAGCTACAATTTGAGATACAGGGCACAAACCACAAATCAAAGATTTATACCACAAACGAACACAATGGATCGCCAGACATCACACCAATACAGAGCACAAAATCACGAACGGTCTAAAAGTCAGAAACAATACCACAGACAACACACACAGGATGTAGAAAGAATAAGACGAGACAAGGACGAGGGAAGCAGAAGAAGATACAGAAAGTAGAGGATGATATTATCTGTGATAATTCCTTAGTCAATATAAGCTCCACAGCACTTACCAATGCACAAATGAGTCTAATTTACAAGGGGTTAAAATTTGCACCTAAAGTTTGACACATTTATAGGAATTGAAAAATTAATCCGAAAATTGTGCTTAAAAAAGTATTATATGAAGAATCCTATCACACATGGAATAGTTAATACTGATCCATATATACATACGGACGTAAAACAAAAACTAAGATGTATCCATGTCAAGAGATAGGACAAGATATTGCTACGTTTAGGAAATGTGTCATTTCAGATATAAGAAGAATGAAAGATGCACCAACTAAAAAGAGTAACCTAACTAGGCAGGAGATTCAGGCCATTAAACAGCTGCAGGAATAATAAAACATCATTGTACGCCCGGCTGATAAGGGGGGAGCAGTGGTAGTTTTAGAAACAGAACAATATAATTTGGAATGTATAAGACAAGTCTCAAGACTACATATAAACACCTACTGAATGACCCAACTGAACTATATAACATACAGTAGGGGGAACTCTGCAAAAGAGGTCTAGAAAACAATATTCTTCTAGAGAGAGAGTATTAATACTCAATGGGGACGCAAAAGAGATCACCATTGTTCTATTGTGTCCCAAAAATTCATAAGAGCTTAGAAAACTCACCAATAATCTCGGGCATTGGATCTGTTAAAGAAATTTAGTTAGTGGGTGAACACAATTGTGCTAGGGTTGTATATTTCATTATTAGGTGGTCTCCATCTCCTTATAGACATATCTCTTATATCTTATAATCTCTAAGCTCCATTAGATGTCACATATGCTTAAAAATAAAAATGACTCATAATCACTTGATATGTCTGTAGGAAAACAGGAACTTAGCAGAAGTTAATATACGCATATGGAATTTCCCAGATAGATGAAGTAATGTGTATCCCAATTGGCTGCCAATATCACAATTTTGATTTGTTGTTCAATGTAAACTTGTATGATTGTAATTGGACATATTAAAATTGATGACAAAGGGGGGTGTGATTACACCATCATGTATTTCTAATAAAATTAGCTCCCTGGGTGTAACCAGGAGAGATCTGCATGATCAGCAATGAGACTGGACGTGCATTTCTTGTGCTGCGGCCGCACCCTCTTACCATGAAGGGGGAAATTTAACATAATTTGAACACCACAGACAACTGAGTATTAAGTCTAATTTGGGACTTATCCTAAATTACATTAACAGATCATTGACTTCAAATCTGTCACAGTATATAGACAAAATCCTACAGCCCATTGTAAAACATATACCTTCATACATTAAAGACACTACCCAGGTCATCAAAATGACTGAAAGTCTTAACTTCGAACCTCATTGGATTATGGGTACTTTAGATGTTGGATCTCTATACACTGCTATAGATCATAAGCCGGGAGTTGAAGCTCTAAAGACACAACTTCAAATGAGTGGTAAAATGGACAATACTCAAATAGATTACATAGCAGAAGGAGTAGACTTCATGTTTAAACATAATTATTTCTATTATGAAGCCAATTATTACCTAAAAGTACACGGTACCGCCATGGGCACCAGGTTCGCCCCCAGTTATGCCAATCTATTCATGGCAAATTGGGAACATCAAGTTATTAAATCAAGACTGGGGGAGGACCTGGTGCTCTGGCAAAGGTACATCAATGACATACTGTTCATATGGCAGAAAACGGAAACTTAATTGATGAAGTTTTTGGAAAAAAACAACATCAATTAGTATAATCTGAAGATCTCATCAAATATAGATAAGCAGCAAATGGAATTTCTAGATCTATTGATTTTGGTGCAAGACAATCGTCTAATGTGTAGGACATTCCAGAAGGAGGTAGCGAAGAATAGCTATATACTACACTCAAGTTGCCACTTACCCAGGAGGTTACATAATATTACAATTTTTAAATAGAAAATATCTATCAATAACTGTAAATTCAGCTTTATCAAAAGTGTACAAAGATAAATTCTTTACAAGAGATGAGATCACCATCGACAACACTCAGCAGAAGGAAGATGTAATACGAATTATAATCCCATTTAATGCGCAATATAAAAAAATAGAAACCATTTTAAATAAACATTGACATCACATACTGCAGAATAAAATAATAGGACCTTATTTAACCTCTGATTCCAAAATAACATATACCAAAGCACCAAACTTAGCACTAAAAATTGCCCCCTCGGTTAAACAAAAAAAGAACAAGGTTTCCATACAAGAATGGTCGAACATAAAGGGGTTCTATAGATGTGAGAAATGCAATAATTGCAAGACTACCAAGTTTAAAAAGAAAACATCTAAAGCCTGATCCACAAGAAACTCTCTTACTCTGGAAATAGCAGAGTTCCTAACATGTAGCTCCACTAATGTAATTTATTTAATTGAGTGTCCTTGTAAAAAGCAGTACATTGGAAGGACCAAGAGAACACTCAAGAAAAGAGTAGCAGAACATCTGACCAATATTAGAACAGGCTACGAGAAACACACATTGTCCAGACATTTTAAGTTGTGTCACAATAAAGACCCAAGTGGAATAACATTCATGGCCCTAGAAAAGGTGGACAAACATTGGAGGGGTGGTGACCGCCTACTACGGATGTCAAGGCTGGAATCCAGACGGATATTCGACTTTGGCACCCTAATACCGGGGGGATTGAATGCAGATTTTGAACTTTTGAACTGTTCGGCTTTCTTTAAGAGGGGAGAAGCCCCTCATCGATGAGACATCAGTGTCAGGCTGTATGTTTACCAGCACACTGATCTCTCCTTGATGGGAGGCCCTCCCCCCATACACCACATACCCATAGACATCATATGCTGAATATTCTACTCTAGTATATCCTGCTAAACCCTATATTTCATGACTGATTTGACATGGTCTATCTATTTTTCATTAAGTACATAAGTAGTCCAAAATTTTGAGTAATATCTCCTTTCAGAGCCAAAAACATGATTATTAAAGAAATATATCTATCTCCACTTAACCTTAGATATAGGGTATATTTTATCATATGTTATTCTTTATTTATTATTATATATTTTTTTATTTTTTGTCTATATATATTTTTCTATATTTTCTATATATACGTACAAACTGGGATATAATATGAATGGTGAGAAATAGACATATCCCCAAGGTTCAATTATAACTAAAGCAAATATATTTTTTTAAAAAAAAGGAATTATTAAAGAAAAAATGCATGGAAAACGCAAGTGAAACGCAGTGAGGACTCATGACCAAGAATAAAGAATATTGAGATGTATTATAAAAGGATAGTACTGTGCACCCATATACAGTACAGACCAAAAGTTTGGACACACCTTCTCTTTCAAAGAGTTTTCTGTATTTTCATGACTATGAAAATTGTAGAGTCACACTGAACCTGACAGGGCACACCTATGAAGTGAAAACCATTTCAGGTGACTACCTCTTGAAGCTCATCAAGAGAATGCCAAGAGTGTGCAAAGCAGTAATCAAAGCAAATGGTGGCTACTTTGAAGAACCCAGAATATAAGACATATTTTCAGTTGTTTCACACTTTTTTGTTAAGTATATAATTCCACGTGTGTTAATTCATAGTTTTGATGCCTTCAGTGTGAATCTACAATTTTCATAGTCATGAAAATACAGAAAACTCTTTGAATGAGAAGGTGTGTCCAAACTTTTTGGTCTGTACTGTATATTCAAGCTATACCTGATATGCAAGAAATATAGCTTAACTATAGACATATATCAACTGGATATGGACATAAGCCGTTTTTAACTCCAGTAAGGGTTTAAGTGGTAACTAGAGATGAGCGAGCATACCCGTCCGAGCTTGATACTCGTTCGAGTATTAGGGTACTCGTAAGTGCTCGCTACTCGGACGAGTATCTCGCCATGCTCGAGGAAATGGCATCTCCCGCCTTTTGAATTTTTGG
>ONZH01013573.1:0-45106 GCA_900303285.1 Rhinella marina
TAGCTGCACTACTAGTGCCAGCCAGCCAGCCAAGCCAGGAGACAAAAAAAAATTTCTTGTAGCCCTTAGAAGGGCTGTTGGGTTCTTTGTCGGTGATTCCTGCCTAACAGAGAACTAAATGCAGGCCCTAACACTCTCCCTGAAACGCAGCAGCTCTATCCCTAACGACATCCAGACAGCATCTGAGCCGAGCACCGTGGCCAGTCAGTAGTATATTCCAGGGTCACCTGATCAGGCCAGCCAACCCCTGCTATCGACATGTAAGGGCCCCACGTGATGCTGGGTGTACCGCAGAGTCTCCTGGCTTGTGATTGGCTGAGTTTATAGGCGCCAAAAATGCACGATGCGGAAGTTGCCATTTCCTCAAGCATGGCGAGATACTTGTCCGAGCAGCGAGCACTTACGAGTACCCTAATACTCGAACGAGCACCAAGCTTGGACGAGTATGCTCGCTCATCTCTCTAGTCATTGTCCTGTTGATAAATAAATGATGGTCCCAACTAAACGCAAACCGGATGGAATAGCATGCCACTGCAAAATGCTGTGGTAGCCATGCTGGTTCAGTATGCCTTCAATTTTGAATAAATCCCCAACAGTGTCACCAGCAAAGCACCCCCACACCATCACACCTCCTCCTCCATGCTTCATGGTCGGAACCAGGCATGTAAAGTCCATCCGTTCACCTTTTCTGCATCGCACAAAGACACGGTGGTTGGAACCAAAGATCTCAAATTTGGACTCATCAGACCAAAGCACAGATTTCCACTGGTTTAATGTCCATTCCTTGTTTTCTTTAGCCCAAACAAGTCTCTTCTGCTTGTTGCCTGTCCTTAGCAGTGGTTTTCTAGCAGCTATTTTACCATGAAGGCCTGCTGCACATAGTCTCCTTTTAACAGTTGTTGTAGAGATGTGTCTGCTGCTAGAACTCTGTGTGGCATTGACCTGGTCTCTAATTTGAGCTGCTATTAACCTATGATTTCTGAGGCTGGTGACTTGGATGAACTTATCCTCTGCAGCAGAGGTGACTCTTGGTCTTCCTTTCCTGGGGCCGTCCTCATGTGAGCCAGTTTCTTTGTAGCGCTTGATGGTTTTTGCGATTGCACTTGGGGACACTTTCAAAGTTTTCCCAATTTTTCGGACTGACTGACCTTCATTTCTTAAAGTAATGATGTCCACTCGTTTTTTCTTTACTTAGCTGCTTTTTTCTTGCCATAATACAAATTCTAACAGTCTATTTAGTAGGACTAGGGATGAGCGAACCGAACCGTAACGAACTAGATTCGTTATGAACTTTGCAAAAAGTTTGTAACGAATCTGGTAAAAACAAAAACGGTAACGCAAAACTGTACTTTTTTCACAGAATAGACCAGGATACAAGGGATTATTACTCCTATAATCCCTTATATCCTGGTTTTCGGTGAAAAAAAAGATGTGTGACATCACCCCACAGCCCCTGAAGTGTCTGAGCGCGCCAACATCTTGTCAGTGCGTCTCAAGACATCAGAGAGATAGGAGCTCCACATTAGTGTTAGAGAAAAGATATAGATAGATAGATAGATAGATAGAAAATCAAACAAGTAGATAGATACAGGGAGAGATAGAGAAGAATAGAAAGGGTTAGTGAGAGAAGCAGGAGAGAGGAAGAGAAAGCTAGATATAGAAGATAAGGTGATAGATAGGGAAAGAGGCTGAGAAAGCAAGAGATAGGTAGAGATAGGGAGAGAAAGTCATATAAATAAAAAACTGTGACATCTAGGGAGAGATAGGGTGATAAAAAAAAGAAATAGTGAGAGAAAAGAGTCAGGACAGGTAGCATTCCTGTTCCGTGACCGTACACGCTACACGTTGCTGCTCAGCTGGGTGCCATCAACCCCGTTTAGCCGCAACAAAAAAAGTTAAAAAAAAACTCAAAAAAAAAAGTTATAAACAAAGTTTAAATTAAAAAAAAAGTTAAAAAAAGTTATTAAAAAGTTAAAAAAAAGTTAAAAAAAAGTTATAAAAAAATAAAGTTTAAAAAAGTATTAAAAAAATACATCATTTAATTTTCCCCCACACAATAAAAATATGTCCAAGCGTCCTACTTCCAGCACTTCCCAGGCAAGGAGTGCAACAGCAGGCGGTGAGGGTAGGAGAAGTGGCAGCACCAGGCCCGGTGGCAGCCGGGGTAACAGGCGTGGCAGCAGGGTGCAGCTACCCCTGACGGCCACTGGTCAAGTAAGAACCACACAGCCAGCGGTTCTAGATTGGCTTACCCAATCCTCCAGTTCCACCGCCCAAAGCTCCCAAACGAGGAGTCAAGCATCCGCTGGATCATCCGACATCACCCTTACATGGGACGGTCAGCGAGAGTCCTCTGCCCCGTCCCCTGTTATTAGAATGCCACTCACCTTTGGGGCACCTTCTGCCAGGGGACTGTTGGCAAACCTTGATCTGCCCTTGGAGTCTCTACCACTTTTTAGTGATGAGGAGGAGGAAGAAGTCCACCAAAGTCAGCGGGTGGAACGTAGACTCCAGAGGAGGTGTTGGCTGTAAGCAGTCAACAGAGCCAGGGAGGGGCATCCAGTGCCACACCTGATATTCTGTCCCAGCCACCGGAGGAAAGTAGCAGTGGTGCAGAGTTTGATGACGATGTCGCTGATCGGACATGGCGCCCTCAAGCAGCTTCATCCTCATCATCAGGGGAGGAAATAGAGGTGCCACCGACGCAGCAACATCCCA
Organism: Rhinella marina; assembly: GCA_900303285.1. NCBI lineage: Eukaryota > Metazoa > Chordata > Amphibia > Anura > Bufonidae > Rhinella > Rhinella marina. Next base: position 2,719 of record ONZH01013573.1, read on the forward strand.
CTGTTTCAAGGAACCGAGGCACAAGGGTTCAGAGGAGGGCAACTAAAGTAATAACTGGAATGGGTGGACTACAGTACCCAGAAAGATTATCAAAATTAGGGTTATTCACTTTAGAAAAAAGACGACTGAGGGGAGATCTAATAACTATGTATAAATATATCAGAGGTCAGTACAGAGATCTCTCCCATCATCTATTTATCCCGAGGACTGTGACTGTGACGAGGGGACATCCTCTGCGTCTGGAGGAAAGAAGGTTTGTACACAAACATAGAAGAGGATTCTTTACGGTAAGAGCAGTGAGACTATGGAACTCTCTGCCTGAGGAGGTGGTGATGGTAAGTTCACTAAGAGAGTTCAAGAAGGGCCTGGATGTATTTCTGGAGGGTAATAATATTATAGGTTATAGTTACTAGAGATGGGTCGTTGATCCAGGGAGTTATTCTGATTGCCTGACTGGAGTCGGGAAGGAATTTTTCCCCCTAAAGTGAGGAAAATTGGCTTCTACCTCACAGGGGTTTTTTTTGCTTTCCCCTGGATCAACTTGTAGGAAAACAGCCTGAACTGGATGGACAGATGTCTTTTTTCGGCCTTACAAACTATGTTACTATGTTACTATGTTAAGAGGGAGGAGTAGAAGCCAAGATACCAGGCAGAGATCACCCTCTCAAATCCTTGGTCCTGAGAGGGCACCCTCAGGCAGCAGTGGCAGTCAACAGGCAGCAAGACCTCCCGTGGCTGTCAGCAAACCACGGTCCTCTGTCGTCTGGCAGTTCTTCTTGCGCCTGGGGAAAGATAAGCACATCGATTTGTGCCTGCTGTGCAATGAGAGGGTCAGTCGTGGCAGGGGTGATAATCTCGGGACAACATCCATGCAAAAGCACATGGAAAGGCAACATCAACAGGCCTGGAAGAACTGTGACCCCAATACCACCTCCTGTCAGGATGCACCATACACTGCAGATCCCATCATGCAGCATCCTCTCAGTGCAACTCAGGGCTCGTCAGCCTCAGTTGCCAGCAGCAGCACAGTGTCACTGCCATCTACACCGCTAATGAGGCAGCAATCCCTGACTGAGTCCATGGGCAGACGTCAGGTGTATTCCAGCAGCCATCCCATGGCCCAGAAACTGACCGGACATCTGGTTAAGCTGCTGGTGCTTCAGTCCCTGCCCTTCAACCTCGTGGACTCCCAGCCTTTCAGGGATTTCATGGCGTGTGCGCACCCCAGATGGCGAGTCCCCAGCCGCCACTACATCTCTGGCAAAGCTGTCCCATCACTGCACAGTTATGTGCAGAAAAAGGTTGGCGACTCATTGGGACTCTCGGTGTCCAAAGACCGTGCACCTGAGTGCTGATGTCTGGTCCTCAAATTATGGCCAAGGGCAGTACATGTCTGTTACTGCCCATTGGGTCAACATCCTCCCAGAAGACCATCAGGAAGTTGGCCCATTCTTGCCACTGTCACCTCCATGGTGCTTTAGGGGGCCAGCAGCGGGAAGCAGAAGTTCTGCCTCCACCACCTTGCAACCATCCGCCGCTTTGACAGCAGTCCAACCTGCCCCGGTGTCTTACCACCGATGTCAGGCCTGGCGCTCTCAGGCTGTCCTCCATTTGGTGAGCCTGGGTGAACGGAGCCACAGTGGGCTGGAGCTCCTCCGGACCATCAGGGAGGAGATCGATCAATGGCTGACCCCACGTCAACTAACGGTGGGAAGTGTGGTAGCAGACAATGGGAGGAACATTGTCTCTGCAGTGCAGCAGGGAGGGCTGAGTCATACACCTTGTGATAAACCTCATAGTGCACAGGTTTCTTAGATCATTTCCTGCACTACAAGACCTTATGAGGATGTCACGCAGAGTGTGCAAACACTTCAGCCACTCCTACACTGCAAGGAACACCCTGCTAAGGATCCAGAGACAGCGCAGTCTGCCCCAACATCGGCTAATCTGCGACGTGCCAACACGCTGGAATTCTGCCCTCCATATGCTGGACCGCCAGTACGAGCAAAGGTCAGCCGTTACAGACTACCTCATGGGGCAATCAGGCAGCTTCACACCACACTGCGACTTCCAAGTCACACACTGGCAGATGATGCGTGAAGTCTGCCAATTGTTGATCCCTTTTGAGGACGCGACTTTGTTTGTGAGCAGGCAGGACTATGGGATCAACGACATCATCCCACTCGTCCATGTTCTGGAAAGTGCGCTGAAAAGCATCATCAGCGAGGATTCCCAGGCCACCACTCCAAGGCTGAACATCGCCTTGAGCCCAGAGATGGATGAAGTGCAGATGGAGGGTGAGGAGGAGGAAGATGTGTACGCCCAGCCATTCCACACACCGCCACCTGGCTTCTCTGCCTCTCAATCACAGGAGGAGATGGAGGATGAGGTGGTAGAGGAAGCGGAGGAAGACCCCAGCAGACCCTGGAACTATACCGAGGACAGTGGAGAGGAGAGGCGCTCATTGTCCTTGGTGCAGATGGCAAGGTGCCTGCGGGAGTGTCTGAGGAGTGACAGCCGGATTGTGGACATCCGCCAGAGGGACCAATACTGGCTGGCCACCCTGGTGGACCCTCGCTTCCGCCGCAAAATGGCTGAATTTTTTCCGCCATCAGAGAGGGAGGCAAAACTGGGGTACTACCGGGACCTACTCACCAGTCAGTTGGTCTCAACTTACCAGCGAGACCAGCCAGGTTCCCAGACAACATCCGCTCGGGGGGAACCAGCGCGCTCCACTACCACCACCACTAGTGGAGGCGTGAGAAGTCGCTACAGCCTCCAATCGCTGATGAGCGATTTCATGCAGCCAGCTGCTGAAGAGGGGACACAACACCGGACTCATGGCGTGGACCAGCATGAGCTCACCCACCAGGTCACTGCCTACCTGGATTGTACCCTGCCCCAAAGTGTCACCGACCCCGTGCAGTACTGGGCAGAGAAACTGGACATTTGGCCTCAACTGGCAGAGTTTTCTTTGGCTCTGCTGTCCTGCCCAGCCAGTAGTGTTGCGTCAGAGAGGGTGTTCAGTGTGGCGGGTAACATCGTAACACCGCAAAGAACGAGGCTCTCTTGCCACAGTGTTGAGATGCTGACTTTTCTAAAGATGAATCGTGCCTGGATTACATCGGATTATACCACCCCCCTGCCTGATGTGAATGACTAAGTCATCAGTCACCCGTCTTGCATGGCAATCCGTGTGTCCAAGAAACTGACCTTAATATCCCAAATATGTGCCCAACGTAAAAATCCATAATTTAACTTATTAAGTAATGTTCCCCCCTTAGACCCCAAATTAAACAAAATCACCTTAAAAATTCCCTACTTAATTTGGATACATTTAAATAAACAGAACCCCATCTCCAAATTTAATGCCCATGGTGTGTTGGCCATTTAACATCTCCACACCAGCTTAATGCCTCACACCGGTGCACCGTCCAACCCATACCCCAAGAACAGTACCATCCCTAAAATAATCCCCACGACTATGCTTCACAAAGTGGGGATTTCACCTTTTGTGAACTATAGCCGTGGGGTTCTATCCCTGGCACCCGTGCCAAGGAACACTACTCACCGTTTTGTGAGCGGGTACTAACTGTTCTTGAGGTATTTTGTTGATATCATGAGAGTAGTAAAATCTCGCACCGCAAATCCCGATGGGGTTCTTCTCTGTGCGAATGATTTCACGCCTCTCATGCAGTCACGCGTGGAATAAGGCTGTCTATGGGGTATATATCACGGAGGCTGCTGTCCTTCAACTGTGATATAAAAAACCTCCACAGTTAGTTACAGCAACAAACAGTTGCTGAAAGGCAGGTTAACTTGCCTTATTTACGGGTGCCTTTACAATGGGATGCTTTTTTGGGGTTCTCTGCTGCCTAAAATCCACAGCGCATCGTTGGCTGATTTTATGCCACCTTCAGTACTATGGGGCTGGACGCAAATACCCAGTTCAGCGCAGAACTGCGTATGTCCGGACGGCACCATAGTACTGAACGCCGTTTGGTGAACGGTATAAAAATGCCCTGTGGATTTTACTCAGCAGACCCGCAGCCCCATGTGAAGGTACCCATAGGGTGAGGTTTTTTGGGAGTGACCAAAGAGAGGGCGGGAAGGTCACTCCCATACCCCATCAGGGGTTTTTCCCCTACCCACTTTAAAAGATAAGTCCAGGCAATTAATAACTTTCTGTGCCCTTACTTGAACCAGAAACTTATAAATTGCCCGGACTTATCCTTTAAAGGGAACCTGTCATCTCCGAAACACCCCCTGAACTAGAGTAAGCGTTGTATAGTGTAAGTGATGCTGAATCCGAATATGTAAGTTTTATCTTCATACTCACTTCCATTCCGACGCTGTGCTCCCACAAACCTGCAGTAAAATGCACTCAGTGGACTCCGGTGCTCACTCACATAATGGAGAGGACTCAAAGAAGAGTCCACTGAGTGCATTTTACTGCAGGTTTGTGGGAGCACAGCGTCAGAATGGAAGTGAGTATGAAGATAAAGCTTACATATTCGGATTCAGCATCACTTACACTATACAACGCTTACTCTAGTTCAGGGGGGTTCCGAGATGACAGGTTCCCTTTAAGCCAGCTGGTGACAGCACTAAAAAAACACAAAAGCATACATCCATTGGGTTGGGCGCTGCACTCGGTTAGGACATCAAACTGGTGTAACAAAGATATATATATATATGTCTCGCCAACAGCCATAGGCCCAGATTCAACAGGTTTGACACCAGAGTAGTTGCGTCAATTTGTAAAGCGAGTGCCAGTGAGGTGTCCATTTCATGAAAATTGGACACGTATTTTTGGATAATGGAACTGGCGTAAAGCCTTCTTGAATCTGTGCCTTTTTAAATGTCCTTTCTTCACCTCATGGATTCTGTGGGTGAGGTTGTCTGTCTATTTAACCGTATCCGTATCCTACTAGACTAGCTGTAATGTTACAGGGTTTTTTTTTTAACGTTGACTGTCCTGTGCTGAACTCTACATCAACATTTTGTCATGTATAAAAACTGATTTTTACAAGCGTGCATATTCTTAGCTTCCAACTTCAGTTCTCTGTACTAGGCCCTTCTGGGTCCAAAAGAATACTGCTCCTACTAATGCCCCCACCGTCAATTGTCTATTTGGAAACATACTGGGTGCAATCAAGAGCTGCTGAAGCTGCCTCCTCAACTTGTCTCTTCTCAACCATACTGGCCAGGGTGCTATCAAGTGCTGCCGCCTCCTCCTCCGTCAATTGTCTCTTCTCAACCATACTGGCCTGGGTGCTATCAAGTGCTGCCACCTCCTCCAACGTCAATTGTCTCTTCTCAACTATACTGGCCTGGGTGCTATACAAGTGCTGCCGCCTCCTCCTCCGTCAATTGTCTCTTCTCAACTATACTGGCCTGGGTGCTATACAAGTGCTGCCGCCTCCTCCTCCGTCAATTGTCTCTTCTCAACTATACTGGCCTGGGTGCTATACAAGTGCTGCCGCCTCCTCCTCCGTCAATTGTCTCTTCTCAACTATACTGGCCTGGGTGCTATCAAGTGCTGCCGCCTCCTTCTCCGTCAATTGTCTCTTCTCAACTATACTGGCCTGGGTGCTATACAAGTGCTGCCGCCTCCTCCTCCGTCAATTGTCTCTTCTCAACTATACTGGCCTGGGTGCTATCAAGTGCTGCTGCCTCCTCCTCCGTCAATTGTCTCTTCTCAACTATACTGGCCTGGGTGCTTTCAAATGCTGCCGCCTCCTCCTCCGTCAATTGTCTCTTCTCAACTATACTGGCCTGCGTGCTATCAAGTGCTGCCGCCTCCTTCTCCGTCAATTGTCTCTTCTCAACTATACTGGCCTGGGTGCTATCAAGTGCTGCCGCCTCCTCCTCCGTCAATTGTCTCTTCTCAACTATACTGGCCTGGGTGCTATCAAGTGCTGCCGCCTCCTTCTCCGTCAATTTTCTCTTCTCAACTATACTGGCCTGGGTGCTATACAAGTGCTGCCACCTCCTTCTCCGTCAATTGTCTCTTCTCAACTATACTGGCCTGGGTGCTATACAAGTGCTGCCGCCTCCTCCTCCGTCAATTGTCTGTTCTCAACCATACTGGCCTGGGTGCTATCAAGTGCTGCCGCCTCCTCCTCCGTCAATTGTCTCTTCTCAACTATACTGGCCTGGGCGCTATACAAGTGCTGCCGCCTCCTCCTCCGTCAATTGTCTCTTCTCAACTATACTGGCCTGGGTGCTATCAAGTGTTGCCGCCTTCTTCTCCGTCACTTGTCTCTTCTCAACTATACTGGCCTGGGTGCTATACAAGTGCTGCCGCCTCCTCCTCCGTCAATTGTCTCTTCTCAACTATACTGGCCTGGGTGCTATACAAGTGCTGCCGCCTCCTCCTCCGTCAATTGTCTTTTATCAACCATACTGGCCTGGGTGCTATCAAGTGCTGCCACCTCCTCCTCCTCCTCCGTCAATTGTCTCTTCTCAACTATACTTGCCTGGGTGCTATACAAGTGCTGCCGCCTCCTCCTCCGTCAATTGTCTCTTCTCAACTATACTGGCCTGGGTGCTATACAAGTGCTGCCGCCTCCTCCTCCGTCAATTGTCTCTTCTCAACTATACTGGCCTGGGTGCTATACAAGTGCTGCCGCCTCCGTCAATTGTCTCTTCTCAACTATACTGGCCTGGGTGCTATCAAGTGCTGCCGCCTCCTCCTCAGTCAATTGTCTGTTCTCAACTATACTGGCCTGGGTGCTATCAAGTGCTGTCGCCTCCTTCTCCGTCAATTGTCTCTTGTCAACCATACTGGGTTCAATACAGTACTATTACTGCTGCTGGTTCCACTGTCAAATGTCTGTTTTCCACCCTACTGGGTCCAAGGCAATGCTGCCGGTGTTGCCAACTTGCACTTTGTGTCCTATGTCCCATGTAATCACTTACACCTTGGCTAATGTGTACCTGTTCTGGGGTGCAGAAGGTCTCATTAAATGGTACGCCTGTCTGTCTTCTGACCTGTGATGTCACTGAGACCGCATCGGCTTCAACGCAGCCTATTCTTGGGCTGGTGCCACGATCTACCGTGTGTTTTTGGTGCTCTGGCATGACATGGACTGCTCCAGCGGACATCTTCAATGTTGTCAAATGTTGTCGACCTGGCTGTCGACGACTATTTTTGCACTTTGCTTTTTTCCACTTTTTTCATTGTAATAGCAACTGCAACTAAACGAAACTATACCCTATCAGACTCCCACTATTGTAGCTGCAATTATTCAGCCGTTATAGCAAGGTTCGTTTTAGGTTTGGTTTGTACGAATCCGAACTTCACGAAAGTTCACCGAACCGAACCAAACTTTTCAAAAGTTCGCTCATCCCTAAGTAGGACTACCAGCTGTGTATCCACCTGACTTCTGCCCAACACAACTCATGGTCCCAACCCCATTTATAAGGCAAGAAATCCCACTTATTAAACCTGACAGGGCACACCTGTGAAGTGAAAAACATTTCAGGTGACTACCTCTTGAAGCTCATCAAGAGAATGCCAAGAGTGTGCAAAGCAGTAATCACAGCAAAAGGTGGCTACTTTGAAGAACCTAGAATATAAGACATATTTTCAGTTGTTTCACACTTTTTTGTTAAGTATATAATTCCACATGTGTTAATTTATAGTTTTAATGCCTTCAGTGTGAATCTCCAATTTTCATAGTCATGAAAATACAGAAAACTCTTTGAATGAGAAGGTGTGTCCAAACTTTTGGTCTGTACTGTATATATATATATCTCTTAATAATATAAAAATGAGTTTCTGTCTGTCTGTCTGTCTGTTCTCTATGCGCGACCAAACTACTGGACCGATTTTCACCAAATTCGGCACACAGGTACATCAGGTGTCCGGGAAGGTTTTAGACCAGGTCTCATCTCTCTAGGACATACCGTTCCTGAGATATTCCCAAAATATGATCTCCATTAGCCAACATTACAACTGGGAACTTTGGTTTTAAACTCCAACTGCCATTCTCTGCAAAGGCACACACAGGGAGGGCAGGTTTCCATAACAACCAGGTAATTATCAGCAGCTGAGGATCTCATCCATTTCTATTCACTGACACTGTTAAAGGTATTCCGGTTACCATAAATATAACTTATGTTTTTTCTATTACTACAGTTCAGTAGTAATAAAAGATGTTTTCCTCCACTGCTGTCTATTGCGTGGGCTCATAAATAAGCATGGTATTGACCTTTAATTCAGGCCACCCTAAAAGAAGTACTTAAAACCCCCGCCCCAGGTCTCACTAAGCCACACCCCCGACTCCATCAGGCCACACCCCCTTTCACTCCGCAGCCAACAGAGATTGAAAAAATAAAGGTAAAAATCAACTTCTGTCAGCTGCAGGGATGGGTGGGAGGTTGACTTTCTTTCTGCAACAACACACACAAACATTAAATAAAGTAGATTAAATACACCCATGCGAAGCGTCTTGCTAATCCACGCCCCCGACTCTGTCAGGTCACACCCCCTCCCACACCGCAGCCAATGGGAATTGAAAAAATGAAGGTAAAAATAAACTTCTGTTTGCTGCAGGGGTGGGAGGGTGAATTTCTCTCTGCAACGACACACAAAAATTTTAGATGAAATAGACTAATTATAGACTACAACCGTTCGAAGCCTTTTGCTAAGCCACGCCCCGTCTCTGTCAGGCCACGCCCCCTCTCACTCCACAGCCATTTCAAGTGAAATAAATCACTTTTTGGTTTAGCACAATTTTTGGTAGTGCTGCGGATTTCTTTTATTGTTTAAAGAAGGATTGGACCACATCCGGAGCTGCTGGCACACCATTACTTTCTTTTTTACATTGCGGTGCTGCTTTCATTTATATATATATATATATATATATATATATATATATATATATATATTTAGAGTATACATATTTTATCACCACCAATTCCACCGCCACAAACACATGTGGCAGTAAGAGTGTACCTGAGTTGCAGAAGCAATGGCCTTTGTTTTACAGAAAAAAAAAAATAACGGTTGGACAGTGTTCACTGCTAGAGATGAGCAAAGTTTTCAAAAATTCGATTCATTTGCTTTGCCAAATATATAAAAAAAAATCCAATCCAAATGAATATGTCACCCAGCTCGTTAAAGAGGATCTCAGGGAATTAAGAAAATGAGAATACTTAAATATTCCAAAATACCTTAAATTAGTTATAAAGGCTCTTTTGGTCTGGGGAACAATCATTAGGAGAAACAAAATGGCTGCTGTCCTATTAGTACACACAAAACCTGTCCTAATCACACAGGAGGACAAGTTACTTCACAACACTAAGGTAAATAGCTGCCTCATCCTCCTCTCTGCTCTGATTGTCAGGGATTATGATCCTGAATAACATAGTTTGTAAGGCCGAAAAAAGACATCTGTCCATCCAGTTCAGCCTGTTTTCCTACAAGTTGATCCAGAGGAAGGCAAAAAAAACCCTGTGAGGTAGAAGCCAATTTTCCTCACTTTAGGGGAAAAAATTCCTTCCCGACTCCAATCAGGCAATCAGAATAACTCCCTGAATCAACAACCCCCTCTCTAGTAACTATAACCTGTAATATTATTACCCTCCAGAAATACATCCAGGCCCCTCTTGAACTCTTTTAGTGAACTTACCATCACCACCTCCTCAGGCAGAGAGTTCCACAGTCTCACTGCTCTTACCATAATGAATCCTCTTCTATGTTTGTATAGAAACCTTCTTTCCTCCAGATGCAAAGGATATCCCCTCGTCACAGTCACAGTCCTGGGGATAAATACATGATGGGAGAGATTTCTGTACTGACCCCTGATATATTTATACATAGTTATTAGATCTCCCCTCAGTCGTCTTTTTTCTAAAGTGAATAACCCTAATTTTGATAATCTTTCTGGGTACTGTAATCCACCCATTCCAGTTATTACTTTAGTTGCCCTCCTCTGAACCCACTCCAGCTCTGCTATGTCTGCCTTGTTCACAGGAGCCCAGAACTATACACAGTACTCCATGTGTGGTCTGACTAGTGATTTGTAAAGTGGTAGGACTATGTTTTCATCACGGCATCTATGCTGCTTTTGATGTAACCCATTATCTTATTAGGTAGCAGCTGCCTGAGACTAGTTTCTACAGCTTAGTTTGCTGTTCACTAAAATTCCTAGGTTCCTTTCCATGTCAGTGTCACCCAGTGTTTTACCATTTAGTATGTATAGGTGACTTGCATTATTCCTTCCCATGTGCATAACCTTAAATTTGTCAGTGTTAAACCTTATCTGCCACTTCTCTGCCCAAGCTTCCAATCTATCCAGATCCATCTGTAGCAGTATACTGTCCTCTTCTGTGTTAATCACTTTACACAGTTTATTGTCATCTGCAAAAATTGATATTTTACTGTGCAAGCCTTCTACAAGATCATTAATAAATATATTAAAGAGGTACTCCACTAGTGATAGTGACGCAATATGAGTGTGTACCATTAATAACCACCCTCTGTTTTCTATCACTGAGCCACTTACTTACCCACATACATTTTCTCCCAGTCCAAGCATTCTCATTTTATATACTAACCTTTTATTTGGTACAGTGTCAAATGCTTTGGAGAAGTCCAGATATCGACATCCATTGACTCACTCCAGTCAAGTCTAGAACTTACGTCCTCATAGAAAATGATTAAATTAGTTTGACATGACCGATCCCTCATGAAGCCATGCTGATATAACTTTTTTTGCTTATTTTCATTGAGGTACTCCAAGATAGCATCTCTTAGAAAATCTTCAAACAGTTTACCCACGACAGATGTTAAACTTACTGGCCTATAGTTTCCGGGCTCTGTTTTTGAACTCAATATTTTTTTAAAATATTTTCACCACTTTTGCTAAGCGTCAATCATGTGGAACATTCCCTGTCAATATAGAGTCCTTAAATATCAGAAATAAGGGTCTGGCTATGACATTACTTCACTCTCATAGGATACGGGGGTGTATGCCATCTGGTCCCGGTGTTTGGTCTATTTTAATCTTTTTAAGATGCCGCTGTACTTCTTCCTGGGTCAGACAGGGCACTTGGAATGGGGAATTTACTTTTACATTCTGCATTTTATTTGACAGTTTATTTTGCTCAGTGAATACAGTGGAGAAAAAAATATTGAATAGCTTTTCTTTCTCCTCATCGCTGTTTGCAACTCCACCCTCTTCACTCTGTAAAGGGCCTACACCTTCAGATTTACTTTTTATTTGTATCATTGAAGGACATTTTAGGGTTAGTTTTACTCTATTTGGCAATGAATCTCTGTTTGTAGTTTGGCTGCTTTTATTTGTCTTTTACATATTCTATTTTTTTCCTTATAGTTTTTCCTTATAGTTTTTTAGTGCTTCGCTGGAATTCCAAACTTTTGGGTAATTCAAGACGAATTTGACTTGTTTAGAATCAATTCACTCAGTCAGACACAATAAATGGACAGGTTTGGTCCAATTTCTGGAAAAAAAAGCAGCTATGTTGTTCTAATCTGGTACAATGGCGTAATATTTGACCAGTTTAATATGTTTTTTGCAAAATACTTTTATACTGCAATTCTATTATAAAACTTTTCTTTGCTTTAACTTTAACAGACCTAGGAGGTCCTTTTTTGTATTGGGATCAGAATGAAAATGAGAAAAAATCATATACTGTTGAAACTCCATATGGTTTCCAACTGGACTTAGATTTCTTGAAATATGTTGAAGATATTCAGAGTGGTCAAACCTTGAAGAAACTGCAAGTCAATCGAAAACCAAGGGTGCCACGCCGTTCCACGTCATCTTTAAAAAGTCTGTCAAGCCAAACAGATGCATGGGTTTCAACTGAATCTTTGGACCTTAGCGAAGATGGAACTTCAGATTCTGTATTTTTCACAGGTGGTAGAACAGAAACAAATTCCTCACACACTAAAGAAACTTTGGCCTATAGAAAGTCCAACCCGTTATCTCCAATGTCAATTTTTAAACTGCTTCCACCGCCACCATCAAAAACTATTGTCAAAAATTCACGAGTTGAAAAAACACTAGAAGAGACTAGCAGAAGACTTCAACAAGAATATCTGAATCAATCCTATGTTGGCATACAAGATAGATCTTACCAGCCTTCCAATCTTTCTAAACTTAGCAATGCTAGTAGAAGTTCACCAAACCTTTCCCAAACATCATTAACTGTGTATCAGAACAAAAGTGGAGAAACTCATACCATATCAAATCGATGTTTCACAGGTTCTGTGAAAATAAGCCCTACAAATTCTGGTAGAAGTACCCCTTCTGCAAACCTTTCTTCAGCTCACCTTCAATATATTCGTGAGCAGATGGCTGCTTCATTAAAGCGGCTGAAAGATCTGGAAGAACAAGTAAAGATTATTCCTGCATTACAGATGAAGATTTCAACTCTGGAAAGAGAGAACAAGCAGCTGAATTATGATTTGGAGAAACAAAAGACCAGCACAGTTAATAATGAACAAGCAAGTGTCACTGATTCTACATTGAATAAAATGGACAGAAATAGTAGCGACAGGAAAGTAGAAGTACAGTCTGAGCAGAAATGTAATTCAGAACCTACACTATTTAAAATGAGTAAAATAGCTGAGCTGAAGAGACTCACAGAGAAACTAAGTGATTCAGATAGGAATTTAGGCAGCAGGAAAATGTCAGGTGAAAAACAGTGTGGTTACTACCCAGCAGTGAAAGAAAAGACTCGCAAGTCAGTTGCAGTTGGAGAAGATGTTAGCATGGCAGATGGTGTGTTTTATTACAGATCAAGGCAAGAGAACAAAAATGTCACAATCCAAGCCTCCCCTGAAACCAGAGATGTGGGCGAATGGGTTATGGAATCTTTATTGGGATTATCTTCTGAAGTAGAGAAGGAGATACAGCTTCTTCAGCACACAGTAGAACACCAGAGGGCAGTTATTAGTATGCTTGAAGATCATGTAAAGGCAGCATCCGATGAACTGGAGGAGCTAAGGATAGCTGTTGCCTCTAGGCAAGCTATGGGTACCATGGAAAAAGACTTGACACTTCTAGAAAATCCTGTGGAATCATTAGTTGAAGTATATGTGCCACCTGACAGGAAATTACCTGAAGATGGTTTGAAAATGGCAGAAACAGGTATAATTTGTTCATATACATCTTCCTTTGACAGATTTGATTTTACAGATGCAATTATACCTGCAAACATTCTAAATTCTAATGTAGAAAATCTAGACAAAAACATTGAGGAAGAATTAGAAGAGGTAAGTCAACTGAGTTCCAAACAGAAAGTGTCAGAATTGTCAGAGGAACTAATAACAGTTATCGAGAGTAAAGATATCAAAAGCTCTATAGTTCGATGCAACAAGAATGAAGACAAAGGTTTGCTACACACAGAAAAAGATCTCAACATATCTTCAGAAGCAAAGGACAAACAGTTAAGTACTGAAACCTCACCATATATAATAGATGGTGCAGATGGTGGAAATGAAGAAAAAGTAGACCAAGAGGGAAGGATGAGTTTGCAAACATTAGGTATGCTCGGTGAGTAGCATGAAAGCAGTCAAAATGTTTATCATTTGGAATTATTCTATGATTTTTCTGTGCAGAATTCAACAACATATCCCAAAGTATATGCAGGTGTGCCCACAGACTTTAGAAGGCAAACATGTCATTTTCATGACAATTGCACAGTATCAGAAATGAGTATTACACTCATCAGTAAACCGGTTTCCTGGAAGTATTCATGACAGCACAAACAAAATTAGAAAAAGATTAGGATGGGAAATACCTGTGCTGTCATGGAGACTTCAAGGAAACTGGATTACTAGTGAGTCTAATACTCACTTCCCTGGTCATCTCCATTCCAATGAAAACGAGAAGTAACAAATAAAAAGGATTTGTGAGGGCAACAACACAAATGACCTTTCGTCCAAAAGACAAGTCCTCATTGGAAAAAATGTTCAATTTACAATGGTTCATGAAAGTGTGGACAATTTTCCATGTAACAGCTCTTCATATCTGTTGTATAGAAGCTGAGGATCTTTTTGCCCAGGAAGCTGTTATTGCCCTGGTCAAATGAGCTTTCAACCCAGGCTATTTTGCCTTTAACCCCAAATAGTTGTACAGATCCAAATAGAAATGAAACTTCTAGCGCCTTCCTATTTCCTAATTTTCCCATGAGGCATTGGCTAGGAAGTCAGTAATCATTTTAAGAAGAGGAAGAAAGTCTATTATTTGATCACTTGGGGTTTTATTTACTAGATGCATTTCTCATTGTTTAAGCCACAAATTTAAGGCACGGGCCACAAATGTAGATTCGACTCCCAGATTCAATAAAGCAGAAGTCGCTTCCCAGTTGCAGCACATTCTGACTTTCAATAGCTTTTGTCATGTTAAGTGTTAAGTTAAAGGGGATTCCCAAGCTCCTGATACTGATGACCTATCGTCAGGATAGGTCATTAAAGGTGTTGTCCAAGATCAGAAAAACATGGCTTCTTTCTTCCAAAAACAGCACCACCCTTGCCATGGATTGTTTCTGGCAATGTCGCTTGGCTCCACTGGAGTCAATGGGGCAGGACAGCAATACTGCACAGTACCTATGGAAAGGGGCTGTGCCTTGTTTGGAAGAAAGCATGTTTTTCTAATCCTTTAATATCAAATCACCCCCCAACAATCAGCTGTTCCCTCCAGCCTCAGATGCCTGAACCAGCTCTTGGATAGAGCAGGAAGCACAGCTCAGTTCAAAGTGCAGTGGCCTGGCTCCCATGGAAGTGAATGGGAGCTGAGCTGAAATAACCCAGCACGGGCTGTCAGACCCCTACTGATCAGATATTGATGACCTATGCTGAAGATGGGTCTTTAATATCAGCAGCCCCAAAAATCCCTTAAAATATTGCTTTAATGTGTTAAGTGTCATATTGACGTTCACTGCATTCATAATTTGACCTGTGGTGCAGATTTTAAATCTCTAGTATCACAATTTAGACTGCTGATTTCTGCTGCAGATTTACCCTTTGAAATGCAAGGGATGAAATCTGTGGGAAACCCAAACTATTTAAATTTTAACAATTTTATTTTCCACAATAACATATTGCACCATTTGGTGTGGATTTTGCTGCTGTGGAATCCTGCAGATATGCTACGGACTAGACACATAACCCTAAGAATTGTATGTGACCACCAGGGGCACCCTGCTGTAATGTGTCTTCTATCTGCATTCCAATAGGAAGCTACATAGAATTACTCTGATTATTCTTCCTTAGGGCTCATGCACACGAACTTATTTTCTTTCTGTTCCATTTTTTTGCTGACTGTATGCGAAACCATTCATTTCAACGGGTCTGCAAAAAAAAATGGAAGTTACTCTGTGCATTCCATAACCGCATGTCCGTTACGCAAAAAAATAGAACATGTCCTATTATTGTCCACATAACGGACAAGGATAGGACTATTCTATTATGGGTCAGCTGTTCCTTTCAACAAAATATGGAGTGCACACAGACGTCATCCTTAAATACATACGGATCAGAGGATAGTATCTTTTTCTTGCAAGGATTTGTTTTTTGATGATAAAAGGTGTTGTTTCTGACCCTCTAGAAAATGTTCTTTATTCACTGCTGGTGCCATATGTTGATGTGGTTTTAAGTCGAATAAGTTGAGCACTCAGCCTTGCTGAACTCAAACCCTGCCTCTACTCAATTGAATGACATTTCTGAGCACAATAGATACAGTTTTCTGTGAACTAAGTCAGCTGAGGTAGCAAACAAGGCTGCCATCAGGAACATCCTGAGCAAAAGGTTCAGGTACCCTGGGCATTCTGGGGAAATTTCCTGTTAACAAGTTCCTTTTAATATTGCAGTACCATAGGTAGTTCACATACAGGACACAGGTGGTTGGCATGTTTATATTTTTTGGTTTGTATTAACATTTTGGAGGCTTTAAAACTTTTGTGTTGTGTTCACACGTGGTGGAGTTCAGTTTTGGTGCAGATTCTGTGCTACATGAACATCAGATCTGATGATAATCTTCTTCACATGCTATTGAAATTTTCTGTACTGATTTCAATCTGCAGAAAATAAGTGATATCAATAGGGTCAGGGGCGTAGCTAAAGGCTCATGGGCCCTGGTGCAAGAGATCAGCTTGGCCCCCCCCCCCCTTCCCTCAGCGCTGGTGCACCTAGCTTTTCTGCCGGCCAAGTCAAAAATTGAACCCCCCCATGCCAAATTCTCACCCTAACCTTTTCCTTCCTAACATTACATATATTACTACAGAACATACAGGGTAAGGCTACATTCACACCACAGTTGTTTTTTCAGCCTCCGATCTGCATATTTTGCGGCTCAGATGCGGACCCATTCACTTCAATGAGCACTGTGTGCTGTCCGCATCTGTATGTCCATTCCTAATTTTGCCCATTTGCGGACAAGGATAGGCATTGTTACAGTGGATCTGCAAAAAAAACGGATGCCATACGGAACCTCATCCTTTTTTTGCGGATCCGCAATTTGCAGACTGCAAAACACAATGTTCGTGTGAATGTAGCCTGATACAGCGCCTCATACCTCTTACATCCAGTGACGTCTCCTCTGATGTACATCTTCTCTTTACTCATCTTCTCCTTTCAGACCAGACGCCATTTTTCAGCCATTTCTCATCTCTGCAGTTTGGCAGAAAAAAATCTTAGTTTACTACTTTTCCATCATCCTCCCGTCTTCTGGACAAATCATCCTACCACTCCCAGTACTGTGCCACTAGTACCACACAGATAGTGCCCTTCAATAATTATTGGCACACAGTGTCCTAAAATAACTGCGCCCAGCAAATATTGCCCCGTAATAGTGTGAACATAACGTCCCCCAGAAATAACTGTGCTGATACTGTGCCAAGGTACCCCCACAGTAATAGTGCCCACAAAGTTCCAACTAATAATTCTCTGCCAGAGTGCACTTGTTAGTAATAGTGCTCCCAACAGTACTAATGTCCCCACTGTGCCCCAGAAGTAATAAAGCTTCCAATGTGCCAGTAAGAAGTGCCCCCAATATTTCACCCCAATAATGTGCCAGTAAGAAGTGCTCCCCACCCATAGATGCCCCCCAAATTATGTGCCAGTAAGAAATGCCCCAATAATGCGCCAGAAGTTTCCCCCCAAAATCATGTGCCAGTAAGAAATGCCCCGAGTGCCCCCATGTGCCAGTAAGAAATGCCCCAGTGCCCCCATGTGCCAGAAAAATGCCCCAGTGCCAGTAAAAATGCCCCCAGTGCCCCCATGTGCCAGTAGAAATGGCCCCAGTGCCTGTAATAATGCCCCCAGTGCCAGTAAAATGCCCCCAGGTGCCAGTAAAAATGCCCCCAGTGCCCCCATGTGCCAGTAAAATGCCCCCAGTGCCCTCATGTGCCAGTAAAAATGCCCCCAGTGCCCCCATGTGCCAGTAAAAATGCCCCCAGTGCCCCCATGTGCCAGTAAAAATGCCCCCATGTGCCAGTAAAAATGCCCCCATGTGCCAGTAAAAATGCCCCCAGTGCCAGTAAAATGCCCCCATGTGCCAGTAAAAATGCCCCCAGTGCCCCCATGTGCCCCTAAAAATGCCCCAGTGCCCCCAATAGAGCTCCGGTCCGTGCTACAATAAAAAAAATTAACACTAATACTTACCTCCATCAGGCTGACAGCGATGCGATGCACGCCTCTTCCGGCCTGTGTCCCGCGCTGTACGGCTCAGGCGACACGATGACGTCATCGCGCTGCCTGAGCCGGCCTCTGATAGGCTGCAGGCCTAGTGCCTGCAGCCTATCAGAGGAACGGCATGGGAGACGCCTATCCCCTGCCCCACAGTACAATACAGGCATCTGTATCGCCGTCCTGAGAACGGCGATACAGATGACTATGGAGATGAGCGCTTCCACAATGGAAGCGCTCATCTCCCTCTGCCCCGCCGCCGCCCCCATCTGTGCGCAGGGCCGCGATGCACCTGGCTAATTGGCGGTGCGGCCCTGCAAGTGGCAAGGGGGGCCATCGGGGCCCCCCTGGCTTAGGGGCCCGGTCTCAACTGCGAACGCTGCGACCCCTATAGCTACGCCACTTAATAGGGTTAATCCAAAAGGGGAAATCCACGGCAATGCAAACTGCATACCACAGCACATTCTGATCAGACATAGAAGGGTCAGCCTTGGATTTCTGGCATAGACTATTTTATGATAAGTGAACAAGGCGTTGGGTTGTAGGCAGTGGCGTACATAGAGAAGTTAGGACCCCGTAGCCAGGATCAAACCAGGCCCCCCACACAGGACAGAAAGGTTTCTGCATAAACCCTTTTCAAGGGACATTTTTCCACTGCTTCATTTGCTAAATGTTGATCCTTTAGAGGGATGTCCTGACCAAGTTTTCACCTCCAGTAGAAAAGGAGATAATCTCAACTAAGACTGGGCCCCCTCTTGCCCACGGCCCCATAGCAGTTGCATGGTCTGCCGCTATGGTAGTTACGCCCCTGGTTGCAGGCAATGTTACAGGTCCTCTGCTTAAGCTTTAACCTGAAAGTGACTAAGCACCGCAAATGTTCATTTTCAAAATTAAACCAAACATTTTGTAGGAAAACACTTTATTTCCTATTACAAATTGAAGGAGTTCACAATCTTAGAATAAGAAAATAAGCATTTATACAGGAATCAGCACTTACTTAAATAGCTACTATTTTTTAACAGAGTCAGAAAGTCTTAAAAAACACACACATTACTCTCCTACATCAATCCCCACTATTGCTGTTCTGATGCTTCCATGTTCCCTTCAACTCTCCACTTCCTATCCCGACACAACAAACTGGAATTGCCAGGACAGCAAGCCTCGTCCGTCGCTGACATTAGGAATCAGTAAATTGCCCAAAAAAAGCCTGGAGTACCCGACCACTGTGCTCATGATGTCCCTGTTGGCAGCCTTGTTTGCTTCCTCATCTAACTTATTTCACAGAAAATGCTCTTTATTGTGCTCAGAGATGTCATTCTAAAGAGTAAAGAAAGGGTTTGGGTGCAGCAAGACTGAGTGCCCAACCTCTTTGACTTCAAACCGCTCAATTACATATGGCATCAGCAGTGAATAAAGAGTATTTTCTAGAGGTCAGAAACAACACCTTCTTTGCAAACAAACAAATACTTGCAACAAAGATACGTTCAGACAAAAGAATGCAAATATTACATATCACCATGTAATTGTTATCCATTACTCTAAAGAATTATGATCTCAAGGTACAATATAGCAGCAGTTTTCCTGGTAAGGCTACTTTCACATGTGAGGTACAATCTCCGGCAGGCTGTTCCAGCAGAGAATGCTGAGAATCAGCCAGACAAAAATTGCGTGTAGCGCAATCCCTGCATAGTCAATGGGCTCCAGCAGGCAGGAGGACTATCAGGCAATGGCGGCTGCAGAGAACTAGGCGGGTTGTCCTCTGCTGGAACAGCCTGCCAGAGAGCTCTGTTGCAGATGTGAAAATAGCCTTTCTTTGGGAGCCTGATGATAAGATATTTTGTTACAATTTTATTATCCAATTTGATGTGTTTCTAGAAAATTTGTTATATATATATATATATTATTTTAAACTTATATTCAATCATTTTGTAATCTTATAATTTTTCTTTTTTCTTTTAAAGTCACAGGTTGTACACAAGTCCTGGCAAGCTAAATCTGCAAAATGCTGAAGACATTGATGGGAAGGTCTGACAGTGTGGGTTAAAGGAACAACTGCTCCCTTTGATCAGACATTGCCACATTATCTCATGTATATTTCTTAATGCACATTGAAATGGTAGTATGCTTATTACTGGTATAGTAAAAGGTCCAAGGATCTATAAAAGTGTCTAAAAGAGCAATCATATTTTTTGCCTAGGCAACCAAAGTGCAGCTTTCATTTCTTAATCTGGTCTCTAAAAATAAAAATATCTTTCTGTAATGGTATTTATTGGAGTAATAATGTATCCTTGCACCATGTGTACTGCTTTTCAAATAGTCTTGTGATTATTATGTTTTCTTGTTGATTTTGTGGAAGCCCAATAAAATTTAATAAAGCCTTGCAGCCTTACAGAGCTAGATTAACCCTTATTTTCTGAGTCCACTTTGTGTTCTGACTCAACTTTTTGACCACACTTCTCCAGACTGCCACTTCCAGGAAGTGACATCATCCAGGATTCTTCTTCAGTGTATAAAAGTGATTGTCAAGTTTCACCACTAGAGGCAGCAGATCAACAGTAATTATATTAGTATGTAAAGGGCCCTATTGTGGTGCAAATTGCCATTATTCAACTTATACCCCTTACATATTCACTAAAAATTTGATGTGTACACCCTCTTCCAGGAAATGAGAGACATGGGATCCGTATCCCACCAGCATATCCAATCTAAAGTATATATTATAGTGCACAGACATCGCTCTGCTACTGTCTTCTGCACGTGTAAACTCCTCTGCATAAAAAAAGATGGTATTATTATGCGTGACACAGAGCACTGTATGGAAACAGAAAAGCGAAGAATGTGATAAGGTAGTAGAGTATGGGTATTGAGCTGTATACTACAGTCATGGCCAAAAGTTTTGAGAATGATACAAATATTAATTTTTACAAAGTCTACTGCTTCAGTTTTTATAATGGCAATTTGCATATACTCCAGAATGTTATAAAGAGTGATCAGCTTAACAGCAATTACTTGCAAAGTCAATATTTGCCTAGAAAATGAACTTTATCCCCCAAAACACATTTCAACATCATTGCAGCCCTGCCTTAAAAGGACCAGCTAACATCGTTTCAGTGATTGCTCCATTAACACAGGTGTGGGTGTTGATGAGGACAGGGCTGGAGATCAATCTGTCATGATTAAGTAAGAATGACACCACTGGACACTTTAAAAGGAGGCTGGTGCTTGGCATCATTGTTTCTCTTCTGTTAACCATGGTTATCTCTAAAGAAACACGTGCAGTCATCATTGCACTGCACAAAAATGGCCTAACAGGGAAGAGTATCGCAGCTAGAAAGATTGCACCTCAGTCAACAATCTATCGCATCATCAAGAACTTCAAGGAGAGAGGTTCCATTGTTGCCAAAAAGGCTCCAGGGCGCCCAAGAAAGACCAGCAAGCGCCAGGACCGTCTCTTAAAAGTGTTTCAGCTGCGGGATCGGGCTACCAGCAGTGCAGAGCTTGCTCAGGAATGGCAGCAGGCAGGTGTGAGTGCATCTGCACGCACTGTGAGGCGGAGACTCTTGGAGCAAGGCCTGGTCTCAAGGAGTGCAGCAAAGAAGCCACTTCTCTCCAGAAAAAACATCAGGGACAGACTGATATTCTGCAAAAGGTACAGGGAGTGGACTGCTGAGGACTGGGGTAAAGTCATTTTCTTTGATGAATCCCCTTTTCGATTGTTTGGGACATCTGGAAAACAGCTTATTCGGAGAAGACGAGGTGAGCGCTACCACCAGTCTTGTCTCATGCCAACTGTAAAGCATCCTGAAATGATTCATGTGTGGGGTTGCTTCTCAGCCAAGGGAATCGGCTCTCTCACAGTCTTGCCTAAAAACACAGCCATGAATAAAGAATGGTACCAGAATGTCCTCCGAGAGCAACTTGTCCCAACCGTCCAAGAGCAGTTTGGCGATCAACAATGCCTTTTCCAGCATGATGGAGCACCTTGCCATAAAGCAAAGGTGATAACTAAATGGCTCAGGGAACAAAACATAGAGATTTTGGGTCCATGGCCTGGAAACTCCCCAGATCTTAATCCCATTGAGAACTTGTGCTCAATTATCAAGAGACGGGTGGACAAACAAAAACCTACAAATTCTGACAAAATGCAAGCATTGATTGTACAAGAATGGACTGCTATCAGTCAGGATTTGGTCCAGAAGTTGATTGAGAGCATGCCAGGGAGAATTGCAGAGGTCCTGAAGAAGAAGGGTCAACACTGCAAATATTGACTTGCTGCATTAACTCATTCTAACTGTCAATATAAGCTTTTGTTACTCATAATATGATTGCAATTATATTTCTGTATGTGATAAAAACATCTGACAAACACACATAAAAACCAGAGGGCAGCAGATCATGTGAAAATATAATATTTGTGTCATTCTCAAAACTTTTGGCCATGACTGTATATACAAATAGCACCCAACTTTGGCTCATTGTGTGAAAGATCCAAACACTGGTGGAGGAGGGTCATGGCTGCAGCCAGCGTTTGGCTGAGCAACATTCACAGCCACTTCCTGCCATGTTGAGACAGTAGCAAGAAGTGGGGTGCATCAGGCATCTGTTACTGTCATTCCTGCAACTTTGGAGAATTGGAAAGGTGGGTATAAATTCTGCAATTTTTTTAAGAGAAAAAAGATAATACAGTGGATCAGCTAACCTCAATGTGCAGGTGGTGCTCGAACACTGGGCTGATCACCTGGGATTCACATGGAAAAAGCAGAGGTAGGTTTAGCACTCAGTTAAAAATCAATGCTTTATTTTAACTCATAACTAGGGATGAGCGAACCGAACCGTAACGAACCAGATTCGTTACGAACTTTCCCAAAAGTTCGGTTTGTCACCGAACCGAATTTTGATAAAGTTCGTAACAAATCTGGTTAAAATAACGGCGACGCCAAATATACGCATGTTTATTGAGAATGTACGCTAATGCGTACGTATTCCGTTAAGTAGCGTACTTTTAACAACGCTACACTGTATGTTCGTTACTTGAGTAGGAATGTTCGCAGACACAGTGTATTTGTACGCTAATGCGTACGTATTCCGTTAAGTAGCGTACTTTTAACAACGCTACACTGTATGTTCGTTACTTGAGTAGGAATGTTTGCAGACACAGTGTATATGTACGCTAATTCGTACGTATTCCGTTAAGTAGCGTACTTTTAACAATGCTACACTGTATGTTCGTTACTTGAGTAGGAATGTTCGCAGACACAGTGTATTTGTACGCTAATGCGTACATATTCAGTTAAGTAATGTACCTTTGACAACGCTACACTGTATGTTCGTTACTTGAGTAGGAATGTTCGCATTAGCGTACGCATTAGTTTAAATTCTCAAATATGCGTATATTTTGCGTCACCGTTGTTGAAGTCACTTTGATTTTTTCTACTTTTTTCATTGTAATAGCAACTGCAAGTAAACGAAACTATACCCTACCAGACTCCCATTATTGTTGCAGCAATTATTCAGCCGTTATAGCAAGGTTCGTTTTAGGTTCGGTTCGTACGGATCCGAACTTCAAGAAAATTCGCCGAACCGAACTTTTCAAAAGTTCGCTCATCCCTACTCATAACATATAAAAAAAAAGTTAAAAACATAGCAGCACTTACGCGTTTCAGGTGGGAGTCATAAATGAGAAATAAAAATAATTTTTATTAACCCCTGCATTCCCATAATGTACAGTGTGCCCAAAATACACAAACAGGATACTCCACTTCTCATCCCATTGTGTCATGCTGTAGTTCTGTTTAGAAAAGACTTTGTCAGTGGCTAGATAACCATTTGCGGCCGCTAGGCACTCCCATCCCAGGATATCTAAAAAAACAGTAAGGAGGTTCTCAATGCAATGAATGACATACACTGGCATACTGATTTCTCTTGGATTACTTGGGACGTTCAAGCTTTACTGTATATCCTTCTATACGTCATTCAGATGCGCGCTCTGCATTATCATTTCATTTAAACTAAAAACAGTGACTTCCCTGATGATTTAAAGGAGTTTATCATAGAGGTCACTGAATTTTTACTAGCAAGAAATTATTTTTACTTTAATAATGATTTTTTTCCGCAGATAAAATGATGCCTCGTGGGATCCAGGTCCTCTCTCGCTATAATACTCATGTCATGGTTTGAAGAACAGTATATCTATTTTGAACTCCATCCATATCTACATTGTATAGGCTGGTACGGACGCTACATCGATGACCTGTTGATCATCTGGAAGGGGTAACGTCCATGCCAGCCTTTGTTCAGTATTTAAATAATAACCCATTTTCATTAAATTTACATTTGCTTGCCACCAGAATCACCTTTATGGATTTAACTCTTACTGGATTAACATTAATCATAGTATTATCACACACCAGATTCTTGCATTGAATGCGATACTCTCACCTGAAGGAAAGAGGATATACATTATGGATGTTGGATAGAGCTAAGAATATTGCTCTCTCTAGAACTAGACACCACTTTTTAAAAAATCACAACTCTAAAAATAACAATAACGATCCGACAAATGGTACCAAATATATATATAA
The DNA here is from genome assembly GCA_900303285.1 of Rhinella marina. Taxonomy (NCBI): domain Eukaryota; kingdom Metazoa; phylum Chordata; class Amphibia; order Anura; family Bufonidae; genus Rhinella; species Rhinella marina. The sequence goes on from ONZH01013573.1 coordinate 26,968, forward strand.
AACAAAAAGGAAACCAATATAGTAACCTTCTCAACCAATTACGGTACTCTCTGGAATATGAGGAAATCACTCAACAGATCCACAAATACTTACTAGAGGATGATCCCCACATCAGCTGCATTCTCAAATAAGGTTGCAGATTTGTGGCCAGACGTGGTATCACATTGGGAAACCTTCTAGCACCGTCAATGTATGTTTCTCCTGTTGCTAAAAAACAAACAAATATGGCTATCATGCAAAGGCCTTTGAACTGTGGCTCCACTTATATTATTATTATTCCACATATAAATATCTAAAACCTTGCAAACAAAAAACTCCACAACAAAAACTACTGTCATCAATTAAACACGGTTATGAATTGTAAAACCACCTATATTATTCACATTATTGAATGCACCCAATGTAAAATGCAATATATTGGATGCACTACACAGCATTTAAAAACAAGAATTGCTAAGCACCTCAACAGTATTAGAAACCCGGATCAAAGAAATCTGTCTAGTGCGGCAGCGCACTTTGTGAATTGTCACCAAAGTGACACACATACTTTCCAAGTAGAAACTATTGAAAGGGTTAACCAACCAAGGGGTAAAGGGAACTGCAGGAAGCTTTACTCCATTGTGAGGCTTATTGGATCCTGACTATGGGAAGCCGTTCCCCTCACGGAATGAACCTAAAAACTGGCATATTTTTACTAATATTTGTTCACCATTCATGCTTTAATGTTTTCTTTTTCATATGATTATTTTCCTATTCACTTGTTTTTATATATATATATATATATATATATATATATATATACACAGCTATTTAACCCCTTAGTGACCACCCATACGCCTTTTTACAACGGTCACAAAGGGGCCTTAGGCTGGGCCGCCGCTTTTTGACGATACCCTGTGCGATGGGGAGCGGGGGCTTGGCTCTCACATGACAGCCACACTCTTGCCCTGCCTGGCAGGAGTACCGATCTGGGCTGTTAAACCCTTTACATGCTGAAGACCATGGCGCATGCCGTATGTAAAATGGTGACAGAGGGAGCAGATTCCCTCTGTCTCCAATCGGCACCCCGCAAATGCAATTGCTGCATCCATAAGGACCAGCCCTACATAAATATCCAGTGAATTATCCCCTACAGTGAACGTCGTTAAAAAAAATGACAGAATTGCTAATTTATTCTTAGTTCCCACCGAAAAAACTTAAAGGGGTTATCCCACGAATAATGTAAAAAATGAAAATCAGACATCATATAGTACATAAAAACCTCTTTTTAACAAAGCTAGAACCAGCCCTGTACCTCACATGGATCCAGAGATCTCCACATTCATTGCTCTGCTAGATTTATATCAAGCTGACAGCTCAGGGGGAGTGTCTTTTCTGCTGCAGCTAAGGAGGCGTGTCTCAGCTCCCCCTATCACAGCTCAGGAGGCAGTTAAAAGTTGAAACTGAGCATGTGCGGCCTGCTCACTGAATAGGTCAAAGAAATAAGAAATTAAGTGGCACTATACAGATACATTTTATTGAATAACTCAGTAGCTATACAAAAATTTTAATTACATGCAATTACAAAAGTATTCAGATCCAGGGGCTGGTTTGAAAACTGTAGAATATTTTTCGTGGGACAACCCCTTTAATAGCAAGCGATCAAAAAACATAATTTACTGCAAAATGATATAAATGAAATCTACAAGTCGTCCCGCAAAAACCAAGCCCTGACAAGAAGAAAAATAAAAAAGCTATAGGTCTTGGGAAGATGCAAAAATATTTTCTTACTTTTAAAATAAGGAGTCTTACTGCACAAAAGTAGTAAAATAGTAAAATATATTAAAAAACCTGTATATTTAGTATGGCTGTAATTGTACTGACCCAAGATATGTTTTTTGTATACCAAAAAATGAACGGCGTAAAATTTATAACATAAAAACTTAGTGGCAGTATTGCTGTTTTTCCCATGTCCCTCCCAGAAAGAGTTATGTGTACCTAAAAATGGCGCCATTAGAAAGGAAATCTTGTACCCCAAAAAAATAAGCCCTCATACAGCTACACAGAAGGAAAAATAGCTCTTGGAAGGCAACGATGAAAAAAGAAAGAAAAAAGCTGTCAGTAAGACTGGTCACTAAGAGTTTAATGACTGCTACTTACACCTTACTTGCTTTATCTGAATGGAGATTATTGTAATCTACTTCTGGTTTTACATATTGCAATGCTAACCATGCCTGCATGCCTGTTTGCTTAGGTATTTAACCTAGCTACATTTTATATACTGTATGCTATGACTAAGGGTATCAGCATCAATGTTGGCGGATCCTGGACAGTACTTCAAGTTGAAATCACACCCCGCCACTGCAGCAAACCACCAGCGTCCCGTAACATCCAGCTTGGCTGTGGTTCTCATATAGGTCAGCAGATTGCTATCAGTATGGACTTTGATCATTGATACAGGCTGGCACCTGTGAGGCTGGTTCCAGCGGGCCTTCAGGAAGCTGTTCCAACTGAGCAATAGCAGGGGGGCAGCAGAGTATGTTTTCAAGGTTGATGGGGGGCCAGTACAGGACTCTACTGGCCTCCTTTTCTGTTTCCTGATAGCCTATCCTTTGGATGGGGAGTAGATACAGACTCCTTGGAACTCCAATTCTTCAGGGACTGCCGAGCGGCATGACTGGGATCCCCACACAGGTAGTCGTGCAGCTTGTCCACTAATGCCCACTTCAACACTAGGCACTCCAGCTTGTGGGCTGGGTAGTTGAGCTCACTAGAAGTCAGCCCTTGAATTATGTATTAGACTGTTCGCAGAGAACCATTATGTTCTTGATACAGGACGGCTCTGACTCTCTCAAAGGAAACATCCACATGCAGCACATACTGTATGGCTTATTGGGGTCTGCATACACCAACACCGAGGCCTGTGTTAGGCAGGACTTCAGCTTCTCAATGGCCTCATTGCAACCAGGCATCCACCTTTCTCCAAACGGCTCATTAACCTTGAAGTAGGCCTGCCTAGCAGTCTTCTAGCAGTCTTCTTGGATTGAGTGGACCCTGTTGAGATAGCCCTGAATGAGAGAAGTCAGAGGCTTCTCAATCTTCCAATACTGTGGCACAAATCTTTGGTAGTATCCACAAATTCCTAGACTTGAGCTCCCCCAACTTGGTAGGCTTGGCCCATTGGACTACAGCTTCCACTTTGTCTGGGTCTGTAGAGATTCATTGCCTGCTGACAATATGTCCCACATATTTCACAACCTTCTGGCAGAACTGACATTTGTCGAAAGATAACCACAGGCTGCCCTGTAAGCAATCCAAAGCTTCATCAATCCAGGACACCGAATATTGGTCATGGACGGTGCATTTGTTCAGGGTCCGGTAATCTACACACAGTCGGATATCTCCATTCTTCTTCCAAACGATTACTATGGGAGAAGCATTTGACTTGATGATAATTCCAGTGGCCTTTTAGGTGCTGCCTGACATCTTCAATGTCTGTAGCAGCTAGCCTTCAGGACCTCTCTCGAAAAAGCTTCTCATCATTCATCCGGATATGATGCGCAATTCCATGCGCAAGGCCCAAATTCCAATCTCCCAATGAGAAAGCAGCACCACGTTCCATCATGCCTGCAACTAAAAACTCTTTTTCATCCTCTGTCTGGTCATTACCTTCAAAGCAGGGATCAAAATGTTCAGGAAGGAGCTCCCCTCTCTTCACCTTTTCTTTTTTCACATAAGCAGCTAGACAGGCTCTGTAAATGGTGAGAGTCTGCAAAAAATTGTCTCCCCCAACTTTTTCGGCAACACTGTGCTAGTGTTTGGAAGATGCTCACAATTATCACCACCATTACAAGCACTGATCTAGAGTCAGCTTCGGCCTCCAGGCAGACTAAGGCTATGATTGGTATTTCCTTCTCCACTCCCGCAACTGTCTTTGGGAATCATAGCATAACAGACACATATGCTCAATATGGGTAGCTATTGTCACCAAACCAAATAAGTCCTGTATGGGCACTTCCGATAGGTGTTTCTTGTACCATTTCTCAAAGATGATGGAGACTTGAGATCCGCTATCCACAACACGTTACAGTGTTGATCATTGATACAGGCTGGCACCTGTGAGGCTGGTCCCAGCAGGCCTTCAGGAAGCTGTTCCAACTGAGCAATAGCAGGGGGGCAGTGGAGTATGTTTTCAAGGTTGATGGGGGGCCAGTACAGGACTCTACTGGCCTCCTTTTCTGTTTCCTGATAGCCTATCCTTTGGATGGGGAGTAGATACAGACTCCTTGGAACTCCAATCCTTCAGGGACTGCCGAGCGGCATGAATGGGATCCCCACACGCAAATCATCCTTCTGTCTAACTGTCTCTACTCCTCGGAGGATTATCAGTTGGGGACTGCTGGTGTTTTTCAGGGACTGCCTCAGCAATTTGTCGTAACCACTCCATTTTTTCAGTTTGGACACTAAAAGGGGTATTCCGGTAAGGAACGTAATTTTTGAAAAACTGCATTAAGGCTGCAAGCTGTGACCCCACCAGAACCCATACCTATACATATAACCAGAGCTTCAGTTTACCTTGCAATCCATGTGTCTAGCTATGTGAGCCTGTAACACACTGACAGTATCATGGCTCCTGATCTTGGCTCACAAAACTACAATGCCCACAATGCCTAACTTCCTGCTGTGAGTTTCTGCTTCTTCATGAGTGTTGGTGTTTATTGATTGGCTGCCTGATATCACAGTTTGATCACGCCCCCTCTTTTCAGTAATCAGCAGCACACTAACATTTAGCTAGAGAACTGATAGCAACACACTGAGCATGCTCGACCTAAGAAAGGCTCAGAACTACAGGTCGATGCCATGGTAACTTATGAGGAAACAGAGTGGATAGCAGAGGAAGAAACTACTTTTATAACTACTGAACGGTAAATATGTGAAATTGACATTATGTTAGGTAATTATTGATGATGAATTAGTCTAAAACATAAGTTATATTTATCGTAATCGGAATAGTCCTTTAAAAGGTGTGAAATCTTCTCCCCCTGCTTCTCAATGATTTTCAGAAGCTCCTCCTCTGGACACTGTGACTTAAGTAGGGGTGGGCAACTTGTGGCACTCCAGCTGTTGTGAAACTACAACTCCCAGCATGCATACTTGCTCTACTCTTCTCAGAGTAGTTTGGAGTTTTACAACAGCCAGAGTGTGACAGATTGCCCACCACTTCTCTAGAGCAACAGCAGCCACTCTAATGGATTTTAGCTCCTTGGCTGTGAAAGTAGCTTCCTCTTGTCACTCTTCCTTAAGTAGTTGAATCTTCTCTTTATCACAGCACCTAATTTTTAAGCAATAGTATCATGAGTCAGAGCTCCACGTAATACTTGATCAAGGTGGCACTGGTCAACTTTTCCAGGGATAAGCCCTCCTTTGGATACTATCCTGTGAACCAGTTTGTCTAGTCTATAAAGATAGTCAGACATCTTCTCACCAGGAACTTGATAGGTAGTACAGAGCTTATAGAGTAGGTCCATGTTATCCTCCAGAGACCCAAAAGCATCCTCAAGCACAGCCATATAGTCTTGGGAAATTACTTGGAGCATACTCTGCCTCAAAGCCTGGACCACTTCCATAGCTGGACCCTTCAAACTCCATTATTCTCTGCTTCCTCGCAGCATAAGCACACTGCCACTATTCTAGATACTGCAGGGCAACATGTCTTGTAGCCTTCTTCTCATGCTGGGGTAAGGTTGGCACCTGAGAAAATACTCAGATGGCAGAAGCTTCCCTCAGGCAGCATCTTTGCAAACTGAGTTACTAACTTCTCCATGGTTGCCATTAGGCTTGAGAAAATCGACTTTCAGATCATAGATCTAAAGTTACTTTGTTCTAATGCTGTCCGGAGACTTGTCTCCATACAGCATTAAAATATATTGCCTCGGTGTATCCTACATTGGGTTCAGCCGAAGTGGTGCGAGACTTAGGTGAATTAATTCATTATTAGAGATGAGCGAACATACTCGTCCAAGCTTGGTGCTCGTTCGAGTATTACGGTACTCGTAAGTGCTCGCTGCTCGGACGAGTATCTCACCATGCTCGAGGAAATGGCAACTTCCGCATTGTGCATTTTTGGCGCCTATAAACTCAGCCAATCACAAGACAGGAGACTCTGCGGTACACCCAGCATCACGTGGGGCCCTTACATGTCGATAGCAGGGGTTGGCTGGCCTGATCAGGTGACCCTGGAATATACTAGTGACTGCCCGCGGTGCTCGGCTCAGATGCCGTCTGGATGTCGTTAGGGATAGAGCTGCTGCGTTTCAGGGAGCGTGTTAGGGCCTGCATTTAGTTCTTTGTTAGGCAGGGGTGATCTCAAAAGAACCCAACAGCCCTTCTAAGTGCTACAAGACATTTTTTTTTGTCTCCTGGTTTGGCTGGCTGGCTGGAACTAGTAGTGCAGCTATCACCATATATAACCCTTTTATTTTATTATTGTTATATCTCAGTGATACGAATCCATTTCACACAGCTGCGTGGAACCATTCTGTGTGTCACAGTTCAGCTGTCCACTCACTACAATCCATATTTTCTGTCCATGTGACACTTTCTGTATGTCACTTAATTAAACCAGACTGAACAAGTTTGTGGGTTTCAGTACAGCAGGCCCATTTATTTTTTGTTTTTTTTATATAATACACTTATATACAGAAAATGTTGAACCCCAGGGCTAAGGGTCGAGGACGAGGCCGTGGGCGTGGGCATTCAATTACTGCAAGGGGCAGAGGCCGTGGTCCTGGGCAGGGTGACACAGTACCTGCTGATGAGGGAGCAGGGGAACGCCGCAGAGCTACACTCCCTAGCTTCATGTCTCAACTTACAGGGACACGTGGTAGAGGACTGTTGAAACCACAACAGTGCGAACAGTTGATGTCGTGGATTGCGGACAATGCTTCAAGTAATTTGTCCACCAGTCAGTCTTCCACGCAGTCCACCCACGTTACTCAAGGGAGCACTCCTCTGGCTCCTCCACCTCAACCTCCTTCCCCCCAGTCTTCCCCCTCTCAGGAAAATTTGGAATGCGATCTGGCATACTCTCAGGAACTGTTTTCTGGACCCTTCCCAGAGTCATAAACCACTTCTCAGGTTGCTGCTGACCTCGTTCCCGATGCCCAAGTTTTCCAACTGTCGCAGTCTGTGGGTGATGATGATGATGATGACAATGTTGAGTTAGTGGAAGAAGTTTGTAAAGAGGTGTCGGACGATGAGGAGACACGGTTGTCAGACAGTGGTGAAGTTGTTGTCAGGGCAGGAAGTCTGAGGGGGGAGCAGACTGAGGGGGAGCAGACTGAGGAATCGGAGGATGACGATGTGACTGACCCAAGCTGGGTTGATAAGCCGAGTGAAGACAGTGCTTCTGAGGCGGAGGCGAGTGCTGCACCAGAACAGGTTGGAAGAGGCAGTGGTGTGGCCAGAGGGAGAAGCAGAGCCAGAGCTGGTGCATCAGCAGCAACTGTTTCACATAGTGAAGCTCCCGTGGCAAGGCCTAGATGTTCGCAAGTCTGGAGGTTCTTTAAAGAAAGTGAGGATGACCGACGGACTGTGGTGTGCAACCTGTGCCACACCAGGATCAGCAGGGGTGCCACCACTACTAGCCTAACCACCACCAGCATGCGCAGGCATATGAGTGGTAAACACCCCACTCAATGGAAACAAGGCCGTTCACCACCTCCTGCGGGTCACACCACTGCTCCTTCCCCTGTGTCACTCGCTGCCTCTGCTAGTCAACCCCCTGCCCAGGACCCCGGCACGAGCGCCTCCCACCGGAAAACCACACCTTCGCCTCCACGATCCTCCACAGTGTCCACCAATGTGTCCCAGCGCAGCGTTCAGCTGTCTTTACAGCAGACGCTGGAGCGCAAGAGGAAATACAGTTCCACCCACATGCCCAAGCCCTCAACGTCCACATCTCCAAATTGCTGAGCCTGGAGATGCTGCCCTATAGGCGGGTAGAGACCGAGGCCTCTCGCAATCTCATGGCGGAGGCTGCCCCTCGGTATTCGGTCCCCAGCCGCCACTATTTTTCCCGATGTGCCGTCCCAGCACTACACCAGCACGTGTCAGAGAACATCTTCCGTGCCCTGACCAACGCTGTTTCTGAGAAGGTCCACCTAACCACGGACACGTGGACAAGTGCTGCCGGGCAGGGACACTATATCTCACTGACGGCACATTGGGTTAACTTGGTGGAGGCTGGGACCGAGACTGACCCTGGGGCCGCTCATGTACTGCCCACACCAAGGATTGCGGGGCCTACCTCAGTCACGGTCTCTCAGACGTACTATGCCTCCTCCTCTGACCCCTCCTACTCCTCCTCCACCGAATTACCATCTGTGGGCACAGCGCCTTCAGTCGGTAGCTCTAGGCGCAGCAGCAGTGCCGTGGGTAAGCGCCAGCAGGTGGTGCTAAAACTGCTGAGCTTAGGTGACAAAAGGCACACCACCCAAGAGCTGTTACAGGGCATCACGGCGCAGACCGATGTGTGGCTGGCACCGCTGAACCTTAAGCCAGGCATGGTTGTGTGTGACAACGGGCGTAACCTGGTGGCGGCTCTGCAACTCGGCAGACTGACACATGTACCATGCCTGGCCCACGTGTTCAATCTCATAGTTCAGTTTTTCCTCAAGACATACGCCAATCTGTCTGATTTGCTCACCAAGGTGTGCCGCATCTGTGCGCATTTCCGCAAGTCCACCACAGATGCTGCCACTCTCAGGGCAGCGCAGCGCCGCCTACAACTGCCCGCTCACCGACTTTTGTGCGACGTGCCCACGAGATGGAATTCGACATTAAACATGTTATCCAGAGTTTACCAGCAGAGCAGAGCGATTGTAGACTGCCAGATGTCAACTTCCACCAAACTGGTAGTCAGGTCACTCAGATTCCTCAAGTCTACAATGAGGAGTGGACGTGGATGTCTGATATCTGCCAGGTGTTGACGAACTTTGAGGAGTCAACACAGATGGTCAGCGGCGATGCCACCATTATCAGCCTCACCATCCCGCTGCTTTGCCTGTTGAAAAACTCACTGCTCAGCATGAAGTCGGATGCTTTGCGCTTGTCACAAGAGACGGTGGAGGAAGATACGTCGCTTGATAGCCAGAGCACCCTCCGGTCTATTTCTCAGCGCGTATCGGAGGAGGGGGATGAGGATGAGGAGGAAGAGGAGTAGAATGTCGGCGAGACAGTAGAGGGTACCAGTGCTCAGTCCTTAACTCTTGAGCGTGTATGGGCTGAAGAGGAGGACTTGGAGGAGGAGGAGGAGGAAATGGAGAGTCAGGCCAGTGAGGAGAGGGAATTCTTACATGTTGGGACTCTGGCGCACATGGCAGACTTCATGTTAGGCTGCCTATCCCGTGACCCTCGCGTTAGAAGCATTTTTTCAAACACCGATTACTGGGTGTTCACTCTCCTGGACCCACGGTACAAGCAGAACCTTTCCACTCTCATCCCTGCAGAGGAAAGGAGTATGAGAGTGAATAGATATCAACAGGCCCTGGTGCACAAGCTGAAACAATCCTTCCCATCTGACGCCACTAGCGGCAGAGGGCATGGTTCTATGAGCCAAGTAGCGGGGTAGAGGAGGCGAGCAGGCAGCTTGTCCAGCACTGGCAGGGGAACGCTCTCCAAGGCCTTTGCCAGTTTTATGTCACCCCAGCAAGACACTGTCACCTGTCCCCAGTATAGGCAGAGTAGGGGGGAGCTGTACAGAAAGATGGTGAGGGAGTGCCTAATTGACAATTGTACCAGTTGATGCTAAATTTTTAAGTTGGGGTCCTGCGTTGTCATTCGAACTCCATCCGGCTGTTGTCACCACCACACACGCTAGCCCAGGGGGCACTCCTCTGGCTCTTCCAGCTCAACCTCCTTCCCCCCAGCCTGCCCCCCACCTACAGGCCCTCTCTCCAAACAATTTACCCGGGTAGGGGACGTATTAGATATTGTACTGATTTTTTTTTTGTTCTTCTTTTAATTGCCTCCTGCGATAGACGGGAATCGAACCCGGGTCAACTGCTTGGGAAGCAGCTATGCTCACCACTTTACCACCAACAGCCACAGCAACTGATAAGAACAGATACTAAACTTGATGTCAGCCAACATTTCGACAATCGATAACCCGAAACGGGTCCGCCGTTGAGCCCGGCGTTCGGCCACCCTGCACATTTCACATACTCTGACCGAGTCTGACCCTGGGGCCGCTCATGTACTGCCCACTTGGAGGATGCTTTACCTCCTGCTACCTCAGTCTAACTCGGTCACTCTGTTGTGACCGCCATGCTGCGTCTGGCTAAATTTTTGGGTGGCTCACCTGCTACCTCATGTAACTTGGTCACTTGTTGGTGTCACCGCCATGCTGTGTCAAGCTTATGCCTGCATCGTGTGGCTGGGGATAGGAGAGCAGTGCCAGCATGGGCATGGGTGATGGACCTTCATTGCACCTAGTTGGGTGCTTCCCTATATATTCCCACCATGCCAGCCATGGGTTGTACATTAACTAATAACAGGGAAAACAAATAAAATATTTTACAGAAGGGTCAACTACAGACACTCCTAAACAATTTTTTAGGAGGGTCAACTTCGGACACTCCAAAACAATTTTTTTGGAGGCTCGCCTACAGACATTTGACTGCTACCTCAATCTAACTTGGTCACTTGTTGGTGTCAGTACGCTGTCACCATGATGTGTTGGGCTTATGCCTGCATTGTGGGGAGGGGGATAGCACAGCTAGAAGCCTGTGCGATCAGTCTGGAGGCCAGCCCTGCTGCTGCGAGGGGGGGAGCCTGGCTCAGAACCTGGGGACACAACTAACAATACAGAGGGCCTTAAGTTTGAGTGTAAAAGAGTACCGGAATGTGTAAAAGTGTGTGTGTAAAAGAGTGCCAGCATATGTATAAGTGTGAATGTAAAAGAGTGCCAGCACATGTAGAAGTGTGCATGTAAAAGAGTGCCGGCACATGTAATAGTGTGCGTGTAAAAGAGTGCTGGCATGTGTAGAAGTGTGCTTGTAAAAGTGCCAGTATGTGTACACATAAGTGTAACATATGGTCATATCAAATGAAGATATGGTCACATAAAATATCTTATGAGTTGTTTTAATGAATTGAGCACCATATCAGATTTGTAGAATCATTGATATCGCAGATGAAAAGGTTTGCTAATTAGTATTCTTGGGGTCAATTGTTTTAGAGAAGCCTTTGTATTTCTAAATCAGGACGTCTACAAAGTGTTTACAATAATTTACAATTCTAAGGCATCCTGAGGGCAGATGGACTCTTCCGTCCAAATACGAATACTAGATTGCATCACAACCAGACGTAATGTCTCTAGTCAGTGTGATCTCATCACAATGTGCAAATGACGGGAGAATAGAGTTGTCATAATATGCAAGGTACGGGAAAATGTGACACCTTTTGTTCTCCTGGAGCACCTTGGGAAAGAACAGACAGATCAAAACCAGCCTTTGAAGTAGGCTGATGGGAGGGGAGTTAGTTTCAACATCCAAAAATTAGTATAAAAACCTGGGCAAAATTTGACATGAGGGAAGGAAGGACAGGTAAGAAGGAAGGACAGGTCAGAAAGAGAACTAAGTGGCCTGGGAGAACCTGGATTCAGTAGCTATATTTCAATGATTCTTCATTTTGCCAGGAATTTGTGAAATAGTTTGTGACTGAATTGTGGTTCTGTTCTACATACACTCACCGGCCACTTTATTAGGTACACCATGCTAGTAACGGGTTGGACCCCCTTTTGCCTTCAGAACTGCCTCAATTCTTCGTGGCATAGATTCAACAAGGTGCTGGAAGCATTCCTCAGAGATTTTGGTCCATATTGACATGATGGCATCACACAGTTGCCGCAGATTTGTTGGCTGCACATCCATGATGCGAATCTCCCGTTCCACCACATCCCAAAGATGCTCTATTGGATTGAGATCTGGTGACTGTGGAGGCCATTTGAGTACAGTGAACTCATTGTCATGTTCAAGAAACCAGTCTGAGATGATTCCAGCTTTATGACATGGCGCATTATCCTGCTGAAAGTAGCCATCAGATGTTGGGTACATTGTGGTCATAAAGGGATGGACATGGTCAGCAACAATACTCAGGTAGGCTGTGGCATTGCAACGATGCTCAATTGGTACCAAGGGGCCCAAAGAGTGCCAATAAAATATTCCCCACACCATGACACCACCACCACCAGCTTGAACCGTTGATACAAGGCAGGATGGATCCATGCTTTCATGTTGTTGACGCCAAATTCTGACCCTACCATCCCAATGTCGCAGCAGAAATCGAGACTCATCAGACCAGGCAACGTTTTTCCAATCTTCTACTGTCCAATTTCGATGAGCTTGTGCAAATTGTAGCCTCAGTTTCCTGTTCTTAGCTGAAAGGAGCGGCACCCGGTGTGGTCTTCTGCTGCTGTAGCCCATCTGCCTCAAAGTTCGACGTACTGTGCGTTCAGAGATGCTCTTCTGCCTACCTTGGTTGTAACGGGTGGCAATTTGAGTCACTGTTGCCTTTCTATCAGCTCGAACCAGTCTTCCCATTCTCCTCTGACCTCTGGCATCAACAAGGCATTTCCGCCCACAGAACTGCCGCTCACTGGATGTTTTTTCTTTTTCGGACCATTCTCTGTAAACCCTAGAGATGGTTGTGCGTGAAAATCCCAGTAGATCAGCAGTTTCTGAAATACTCAGACCAGCCCTTCTGGCACCAACAACCATGCCACGTTCAAAGGCACTCAAATCACCTTTCTTCTCCATACTGATGCTCAGTTTGAACTGCAGGAGATTGTCTTGACCATGTCTACATGCCTAAATGCACTGAGTTGCCGCCATGTGATTGGCTGATTAGAAATTAAGTGTTAACGAGCAGTTGGACAGGTGTACCTAATAAAGTGGCCGGTGAGTGTATATAGGTGTGTCGACAGGACTTTGTTTTCCGTCCAGCATAACGGCATCCAGACGGATCCGTTATGCAGGGCCATAGGCTTCTATTATGACGGATCAAAACGGAATGCCTCTTAAAGGTGTCCGTTTTGATGTCCGTCCTAGGGATTCCGTTTCTTTCCGTTATAACGATGTTATAACGGAAAGCCTGAACGGAAGCCCTAACGGTGATGTGAACGAGCCCTTATAGTGTTAAATATTTGTCTATTGTTTAACGTGGTTTTCCTTTATGCTATGGTAATTGGTTTATTTGTATGTTATCAATATTAATTCCGCACAATTGATTCTGTAAATAATATATTTTTCTCTTTTTTCCAATATACACTTTTGGTGGTGTGCTTTCTTTGCTGACCGTCCCCTAGAATTTACATGGGAATATTTTTATTGCTCAATATTATTATCATCTTATTTAATATTAATATTGTCGATAATCACATTTCTTACATAAGTGTGCGTGTAAAATAATGCAGTATGTGTATAAGTGTGCATGTAAAAGAGTGCAGGCATGTGTAGAAGTGTGCTTGTAAAAGAGCGCCGGCATGTGTAGAAGAGTCCGTGTAAAAGAGTGCCAACAGGGATGCTGTTAAAATAAAAATGAAAAAAAAAAAACACTTAAACTCACCATCCTGATCACTATTTGATCCAGCACCAATACTCTGTTCTCTCTGCCAGGCTCCAGCTGGGACATAATGTTTTTGCTTGGCTACTGCAGTAAATCGCCTGTGTTCCGCACTTAACTGCTCCAACTAATCGGTGATCTCAGTGGTGTACAGCACAAAGGCCAGTGTTTAGCTGCAGCATTCATGGGCGCTATTACACTACAGCTTCCTATATAAAAGATTATTTTAAAGCACGTTGATGCAAATCGGAAAACCCCCTTAAGTGTCAATATTTGCATGAAACTATAGGGTGGGCCCCTTGCAGACGAGTGTGAGACTCGGACGTCTCCCGCATCGTGTGCCCTGTACTGAACTCCCGGCACTGAACGGGGTTACATAGCATTATACTGATTTATGATGCTATGTAATCCTTATAGTTCTGGAATGTGTTGGATAACACTAACATAATGTTGTTAGTTTATGTTAGTGTTATCCAACACATTCCAGAACTTTAAGGGTTAAATAGCATCATAAATCAGTATATTGCTACGTAACCCCGTTCAGTGCCGGGAGTTCAGTACAGGGCACACGATGCGGGAGACGTCCGAGTCTCACGCTCGTCTGCAAGGGCCCTAAGTGGTTAACTTATTGTAAATACAAACACAAATTATCCTTTTGTGGTGGAACACACCCATTGTTCAAATGTTTTAAAAAACATGGGACCACTTTTCAAACATTTAAAGAAATGTAGTGATTCCTCCGATAATTCAAAGATTAACCATATGGCAATACCCCCACAAGTGGAAAGCTAATGTATTAACACTTTTAGTTTTGGTTTTATTTTACCTACCTTTTAAGGTCCATGTTGTAAAATTATTGAAAACCTCAAATCTATAAACAAACATAGAGATATAGTTTATTTATAATTTCAACGATAGGACAGTATGGCAGGAGGTGTTTATGGACACAAATACACTAGAATTGTTCACTAATATACTGGATCAGTAGGATATAGTGCCTTTTTTAAAGGTAATTGATCAGCAGAACTTTGGCGTGAACATTGGAGAATCAATTGTATAACAAAAAATATTATTCTTTTAGATCTATTCCCAGTTATAGTAGCTTTGAACATATAGAAAAAGTATTTTAAAGACAGAAGAATTTTACTATTTTCAGATAATAAATCTAAATTGGTAACAAAATGACTTCTAGACATCTAGTGTTATTCTACACAAATAATAATATATGGTTAACCCTTTCTCTATAAGTTTCCAACAGCAGAGACCTCGCGATCATTAAAGCCTTTAGATGCTGTGATCAAGTGTGATCAAGGCTCTGAAAGCACAAAAATCCGGAAGTGTGCCCTTTCAGGGCTTCTTACCGGCATCCTATGCGACCAATGAGGATGCCGGTAATTGGTTTCAATACACTGGATCTCTCTGAAGAAACTCAGGGTATTGAAGCTGCAATTCTGATTTTGGCCAGCAGGTGTCAGGCCAACATAAATAATGAGCAATTCTGCTTTCATCATGGATCTATAAGAACCATGATGGTTTAGAATTTTAAAAATTAATTAAATAAATTAAATACGTTTTGTAGCCTAAAACATGAGCTACACTACCATAAAAAAAGTTTAAAAAAAAAACTGTTAAAAATAAAAAAATTTACAAAATATAAAAATTTAAATCACCCCCACTTAAAAATATAAACATCATGGGCATCAATGCATTTGAAAACACCTGTACTATTAAAATATAAAAATATTTTTATAATACGACGAATGGCATAACGGAAAAAAGGATCAAAATGGCTGAATCGCCATTTTTTCATCAGTTCTCTTACCCAAAAAATGTAATAAAATGTGGTCAAAAAGTCACACACACACTCCAAAATGGTATGAATAAAAACTATAAAAATTGTCCCACAAAAAATTAGCCCCCACACAGCTCAGTAGATATAACTATAGAAAAGAAATTTGGGAATTAATCTCGACTTGATCATTTCTTCTATTAAGCAATCATTAGCACCTCGAACTCGGACTGCGTACGCAGCAGCATGGAGAGAATGGAGTGAATTTTGTTACACTAAACAAGTTAACTCCCTTTCTTCAGACTCACAGATTATACTTAGTTTCATACAGTGCCTACAAGTAGTATTCAACCCCCTGCAGATTTAGCTGGTTTGATAAGATGCAAATAAGTTAGAGCCTTCAAACAAGAGCAGGATTTATTAACAGATGCATAAATCTTACAAACCAAAAAGTTATGTTGCTCAGTTAAATTTTAATAAATTTTAAACATAAAAGTGTGGGTCAATTATTATTCAACCCCTCAAACCACCAGAATTCAGTTTGGTTCCCCTAAAGTCTTAAGAAGTAGTTCAGGCACAAAGAACAATGAGCTTCACATGTTTGGATTAATTATCTGTTTTTCCAGCCTTTTCTGACTATTTAAGACCCTCCCCAAACTTGTGAACAGCACTCATACATGGTCAACATGGGAAAGACAAAGGAGCATTCCAAGGCCATCAGAGACAAGATCGTGGAGGGTCACAAGGCTGGCAAGGGGTACAAAACCCTTTCCAAGGAGTTGGGTCTACCTGTCTCCACTGTTGGGAGCATCATCCGGAAGTGGAAGGCTTATGGAACTACTGTTAGCCTTCCACGGCCTGGACAGCCTTTGAAAGTTTCCTCCCGTGCCGAGGCCAGGCTTGTCCGAATAGTCAAGGCTAACCCGAGGACAACAAGGAAGGAGCTCCGGGAAGATCTCATGGCAGTGGGGACATTGGTTTCAGTCAATACCATAAGTAACGTACTCCACCGCAATGGTCTCCGTTCCAGACAAGCCTGTAAGGTACCTTTACTTTCAAAGCGTCATGTCAAGGCTCGTTTACAGTTTGCTCATGATCACTTGGAGGACTCTGAGACAGACTGGTTCAAGGTTCTCTGGTCTGATGAGACCAAGATCGAGATCTTTGGTGCCAACCACACACGTGACGTTTGGAGACTGGATGGCACTGCATACGACCCCAAGAATACCATCCCTACAGTCAAGCATGGTGGTGGCAGCATCATGCTGTGGGGCTGCTTCTCAGCCAAGGGGCCTGGCCATCTGTTCCGCATCCATGGGAAGATGGATAGCACGGCCTACCTGGAGATTTTGGCCAAGAACCTCCGCTCCTCCATCAAGGATCTTAAGATGGGTCGTCATTTCATCTTCCAACAAGACAACGACCCAAAGCACACAGCCAAGAAAACCAAGGCCTGGTTCAAGAGGGAAAAAATCAAGGTGTTGCAGTGGCCTAGTCAGTCTCCTGACCTTAACCCAATTGAAAACTTGTGGAAGGAGCTCAAGATTAAAGTCCACATGAGACACCCAAAGAACCTAGATAACTTGGAGAAGATCTGCATGGAGGAGTGGGCCAAGATAACCCCAGAGACCTGTGCCGGCCTGATCAGGTCTTATAAAAGACGATTATTAGCTGTAATTGTAAACAAGGGTTATTCCACAAAATATTAAACCTAGGGGTTGAATAATAATTGACCCACACTTTTATGTGAAAGGGTTTTGTACCCCTTGCCAGCCTTGTGACCCTCCACGATCTTGTCTCTGATGGCCTTGGAATGCTCCTTTGTCTTTCCCATGTTGACCATGTATGAGCAAACTGTAAACGAGCCTTGACATGACGCTTTGAAAGTAAAGGTACCTTACAGGCTTGTCTGGAACGGAGACCATTGCGGTGGAGTACGTTACTTATGGTATTGACTGAAACCAATGTCCCCACTGCCATGAGATCTTCCCGGAGCTCCTTCCTTGTTGTCCTCGGGTTAGCCTTGACTATTCGGACAAGCCTGGCCTCGGCACGGGAGGAAACTTTCAAAGGCTGTCCAGGCCGTGGAAGGCTAACAGTAGTTCCATAAGCCTTCCACTTCCGGATGATGCTCCCAACAGTGGAGACAGGTAGACCCAACTCCTTGGAAAGGGTTTTGTACCCCTTGCCAGCCTTGTGACCCTCCACGATCTTGTCTCTGATGGCCTTGGAATGCTCCTTTGTCTTTCCCATGTTGACCATGTATGAGTGCTGTTCACAAGTTTGGGGAGGGTCTTAAATAGTCAGAAAAGGCTGGAAAAACAGATAATTAATCCAAACATGTGAAGCTCATTGTTCTTTGTGCCTGAACTACTTCTTAATACTTTAGGGAAACCAAACAGAATTCTGGTGGTTTGAGGGGTTGAATAATAATTGACCCACACTTTTATGTTTAAAATTTATTAAAATTTAACTGAGCAACATAACTTTTTGGTTTGTAAGATTTATGCATCTGTTAATAAATCCTGCTCTTGTTTGAAGTTTGAAGGCTCTAACTTATTTGCATCTTATCAAACCAGCTAAATCTGCAGGGGGTTGAATACTACTTGTAGGCACTGTATGTATAGACTCCATATCTGTAGACTCCATTAGCAAAAAAATTGTCAGGAATCTCTTTTTAAAAATAGCGGGATTGAAATCTATTAACCCCTTGGCACATTTGGACGTAACTGTACGTCCAAAGTGCAA